>OY740799.1:597500-682500 GCA_963514005.1 Raja brachyura
AGTTACTCCAGCACTTAGTGCCTTTTTTTTGTAAACCGGCATCTGCAGTTTAGTTCAGCTTAGATTAGAGATACAGCATGGAAACAGGCCCTTCAGCCCACCTTGTCCACACCGACCAGCGATCATCCCACACACTAACACTGTCCTTCACACAGCAGGGACAATTTATAATTATACCAAGACAATTAACCTGCAAACCTGCACGTTTTTGGAGTGTGGGAGGAAACCGGAGCACCCGGAGAAAACCCACGCAGTCACAGGGAGAACGTGCAAACTCCGTACAGACATCAACTGTAGTCAGGATGGAACCCGGGTCTCTGGCGCTGTGAGGCAGCAGCTCTACCCGCTGCGCCACCGTGCTCTTCAAGTAAACCTCACTTGGGACCCCAATAACCCAATCTCCATTCAGGGGTGTCTGTACCCCAATAACGCGGTGTGGAACTGACAGAGATGTTCCATGAAGACACTGAAGTGATGGCGAATGTACAGTGGATCAGATAAACAAGGAAGCAGTAACCATGCGGGAGGATAATGGGAATACATTCTAACAGGAAGGCACAGGGTGCAAGCTCAAAATAAAGGTGCAAATTACACTTTGTTGTTAAAATTAAAACCGGAGGTAATTTGAAACCTGTTTTCTTCCTGATATTGAACATTCACAGATTTAAGTGTTAATGACTTTGGACATCACATTTACACCAATCACACTCCATTAGACACAAGCAGGTTTATTTAACATCAGCATAAAGAGCACTCACTGTTCCGGGGCGAGGGTAGGGGACCCGGCCTTGGTAGGGGACCCACTGGTAGCTGGGGCCCTCTCTGTGAGCGTAGGGGCCCAGGAACACTCTCCTGACATCCACCATGTTGTACATGCACACCGCAGACCCCTTGAATATGTTGCTGCAGACGGAAGATTCACAACATGGTTACCTCGTATTACTGGCCACAGACACACAGAGATACAGAGTCACACAGAGTCACAGAGACACTGAGTCACAGACACAGAGACACGGAGACATGGAGACACAGAGACACAGAGTCACACAGAGTCATAGAGACACAGAGTCACAGAGTCACAGAGTCACAGAGACACAGAGACACAGAGACACAGAGACACACAGAGACACAGGGACACACAGACACACAGACACAGAGTCACAGTCACAGAGTCACAGTCACAGAGTCACAAAGACATAGAGTTATAGAGTCTAGAGTGTTGCAGCAAGGAACCAGTCACAGTCACAGAGTCACAGAGTCACAGACACAGAGACACAGAGACACACAGACACAGAGTCACAGTCACAGAGTCACAGAGTCACAGAGACACAGAGACACACCGAGACACAGAGACACACAGACACACAGACACACAGACACAGAGACACAGAGACACACAGACACAGAGACACAGAGACACACAGAGACACACAGAGACACACAGAGACACACAGAGACACACAGACACACAGACACAGAGACACAGAGACACAGAGTCACAGAGACAGAGACACACAGACACAAAGACACAGAGTCACAGAGTCACAGTCACAGAGACAGAGTCACAGAGACACAGAGACACAGAGTCACACAGACACAGAGACACAGAGACACAGTCACAAAGACACAGAGTCACACAGACACAGAGACACACAGTCACAGAGACATGGAGTCACAGAGTCACAAAGACATAGAGTTATAGAGTCTAGAGTGTTGCAGCAAGGAACCAGTCCCTTCGGCCCAACTTGTCCATACTGGCCAACACACCAGCCACCAAACTACACTTCTCCCACCTGCCTGCGTTTGGCCTATAGCATATCGCTCTAAACCTGTCCAAATGTCTTTTAAAATTGTTATAGTCCCAGCCGCAACTACCTCCTCCAGCAGCCCGTTCCATACACCCACCACCCACTGTGTGGAAAGGTTACCCATCTGGTTTCTATTAAGTCCTCTCCCCCCCCCCCCCCCCCCCATCTCAAGCCTCTGTCCTCTGGTTCTCGATTCCCCAGCTCTGGATAAAGGTCTCTGTGTATTTACCCGATCTATTCCACTCATGATTTTATACACATGTATAAGCATCCATCAGCCTCCGAAACGTCGCCTATTCCTTCCCTCCATAGATGCTGACTCTCCACCTTCGACTTTTCCAGCATCTGTAGTTCCTTCTTAAACAGAATGTATCATCACCATCAGTCGACACTGTTGGGCAAACTACATGAAGTTGCTCCACATCCCACAGAAGGCCAGGAGACCCAGTTGGCAATGTCTCCGTTGGCTATTTAATTAGTTATCAAACACCTGTGCAGATGGTCATTTTAATGTGTTGATCGGAATGTTCGCTGGGAAGGAATTTCCCAACATCCCGGAAAGTCTTTGAAGTTCCTGCTGCAATGTTGGGATATTGTCAAGAGTGACACAGAATAGCCCAAAACTCCTGTCAATGGGATGTCTGTTCATAGGTTCATACGTTCTAGGAGCAGAATTTGGTCATTCGGCCCATCAAGTCTACTCCTCCTTTCAATCATGGCTGATCTATCTCTCCCTCTCAACCCCATTCTCCTGCCTTCTCCCCGTAACCCCAGACACCCGCACTAATCAAGACACCATGTTGCTCTGTTGCTTTGAATGAGTGAACAGTAATGAGTTCAGTTCAGCTTGTTGTCACATGTACCAAGGTAAAGTGAAAAGCGTTTGTTGCGTGCTAATCGCATATTGTCTTTCCGCTGACCGGTTGGCACACAACAAACCTTGATACACAGTCATAGAGTGATACAGCACGGAAACAGGCCCTTCAGCCCAACTTGCCCACGCCGGCCAACATGCCCCAGCTACACTAGTCATAGGGTGATACAGCATGGAAACAGGCCCTTCGGCCCAACTTGCCCACGCCGGCCAACATGCCCCAGCTACACTAGTCATAGAATGATACAGCATGGAAACAGGCCCTTCGGCCCAACTTGACCATGCCAGCCAACATGCCCCAGCTACACTAGTCATAGAGTGATACAGCATGGAAACAGGCCCTTCGGCCCAACTTGCCCATGCCCGCCAACATGCCCCAGCTACACTAGTCATAGAGTGATGCAGCGTGGAAACAGCCTCTTCGGCCCAACTTGCCCACGCCGGCCAACATGCCCCAGCTTCTCTAGTCCCACCTGCCCGCGTTTGGTCCATATCCCTCCAAACCTGCCCTATCCATGCACCTTTCTAGATGTTTCGTAAACGTTGTGATAGTCCCAGCCTCAACTACCTCCTCCGGCAGCTCGTTCCATACACCCTCCACCCTCTGTGTGAAAAAATTACCTCTCTGGTTCATATTATATTTCTCCCCTTCACCTTCAACCTATGTCCTCTGGTCCTCGATTCCCCTACTCTGAGCAAGAGACTCTGTGCATCTACCCGATCTATTCCTCTCATGATTTTATACACCTGTATAAGATCGAAAAATGTGACAATACACTAAATAATCTAAACTGAACTGATTACTGTTCAATCATTCACAGCAACAGAGCAAAATATCCAAGAATAAATTCATTCTTTCACCACGAGTGGTGTCGAGGCAAGCGTGCATCGATACACCTGTTAGTTGTGTTCATTCACATCTGTTGGTGTTACCTAGAGGTGGTAAAGATGGCATATATGGTCGGGTTCTTGGGATCCTTAGAATTCATCACGTACACGTCCTCTGGAAGACAAATTATTGTTTTATTGATTTTGTGACATTTAAAACATAATTGAAGTTTAGTTTAGTTTAGTTTTGAGAAATAGACCCTCCGGGTCAGCGTCAGTCCCGCATATTAACACTATCCTACACACTATCCTAGGGACAATTTACATTTAATACCAAAGCTAAACCTGTACGTATTTAGAGTGTGGGATGAAACCGAAGATCTCGGAGAAAACCCACGCAGGTCACGGGGAGAACGTACAGACTCCGTACAGACAGCACCCGTAGTCAGGATCGAACCCGGGTCTCTGGCGGGTGAGGCAGCAGCTCTACCCGCTGCACTACCGTGCCCCCTTATCTATATATCTCCAAACTAAACTAAACTAATGTAAGTTTGTACATTTGAGTTGTTGTACTCACGTAATTCATCGAAGTGTGTGTCTATACCGTTGGGACCTGGTACGGCACATACTAGCCGGGCTTTCAGGAAGGTCACCCACTTGTTGACCAGACTTCTGTGGCCACCAAAGTCGTTCTGGTAACAGAGAGAAGGCAATGAGTGGAGAGCGTCAAACGGTGACACAAATAATGACACAGGCAAGGCAAAGCAAGTTTATTTATATAGCACCATTCGTACAAGCTGCAATTCACAGTGCTTTACAAAAGAAACAAAAGAATTACATAGTTTAAAACATTGCAGAACCACAATACAACACAGGACAACAAAATAGCCAAAATCAAAAATTACATAACAAGCAATAAGACAATTGCATGAATAGCAAAACAAAGTCACTAAAACATTAGACACACATCAGCACAGAGCATCAGCAGGACCTGCAGAGGACTAGCCACATCCCAACATCTCACCCGCATCCCAACACATCCCACACGCATCCCAACACATCCCACCCACATCCCACCCACATCCCCACACATCCCACCCACATCCCAACACATCCCAACACATCCCACCCACATCCCACCCACATCCCCACACATCCCCACACATCCACCCACATCCCAACACATCCCAACACATCCCCACACATCCACCCACATCCCAACACATCCCACCCACATCCCAACACATCCCACACGCATCCCACACGCATCCCACACGCATCCCAACACATCCCCACACATCCCCACACATCCCCACACATCCCACACATCCCACACATCCCACCCACATCCCACCCACATCCCACCCACATCCCACCCACATCCCAACACATCCCAACACATCCCCACACATCCCAACACATCCCCACACATCCCAACACATCCCAACACATCCCCACACATCCCAACACATCCCAACACATCCCACCCACATCCCACCCACATCCCCACACATCCCCACACATCCCACCCACATCCCAACACATCCCAACACATCCCACCCACATCCCACCCACATCCCCACATCCCCACACATCCACCCACATCCCAACACATCCCACACGCATCCCAACACATCCCCACACATCCCAACACATCCCACCCACATCCCACCCACATCCCCACACATCCCCACACATCCCACCCACATCCCAACACATCCCCACACATCCCAACACATCCCAACACATCCACCCACATCCCAACACATCCCCACACATCCCAACACATCCCCACACATCCCAACACATCCCAACACATCCCAACACATCCCACACGCATCCCAACACATCCCCACACATCCCAACACATCCCCACACATCCCAACACATCCCCACACATCCCACCCACATCCCACCCACATCCCACCCACATCCCAACACATCCCAACACATCCCCACACATCCCAACACATCCCCACACATCCCCACACATCCCAACACATCCACCCACATCCCAACACATCCCCACACATCCCAACACATCCCCACACATCCCAACACATCCCAACACATCCACCCACATCCCACCCACATCCCACCCACATCCCAACACATCCCAACACATCCCCACACATCCCAACACATCCCCACACATCCCAACACATCCCACACGCATCCCAACACATCCCCACACATCCCAACACATCCCACCCACATCCCACCCACATCCCCACACATCCCCACACATCCCACCCACATCCCAACACATCCCAACACATCCCACCCACATCCCCACACATCCCCACACATCCACCCACATCCCAACACATCCCACCCACATCCCAACACATCCCACACGCATCCCACACGCATCCCAACACATCCCCACACATCCCCACACATCCCCACACATCCCACACATCCCACCCACATCCCACCCACATCCCCACACATCCCCACACATCCCACCCACATCCCAACACATCCCCACACATCCCACCCACATCCCAACACATCCCACCCACATCCCACCCACATCCCACGCACATCCCACCCACATCCCCACACATCCCCACACATCCCACCCACATCCCAACACATCCCACCCACATCCCAACACATCCCACACGCATCCCAACACATCCCCACACATCCCACCCACATCCCAACACATCCCCACACATCCCCACACATCCCACCCACATCCCAACACATCCCAACACATCCCAACACATCCCACCCACATCCCAACACATCCCACACGCATCCCAACACATCCCCACACATCCCAACACATCCCAATCACATCCCAACACATCCCACCCACATCCCAACACATCCCCACACATCCCACCACATCCCAACACATCCCACCCACATCCCACCCACATCCCCACACATCCCACCCACATCCCAACACATCCCAACACATCCCACCCACATCCCAACACATCCCCACACATCCCCACACATCCCACCCACATCCCACCCACATCCCAACACATCCCAACACATCCCACCCACATCCCACCCACATCCCCACACATCCCACCCACATCCCAACACATCCCAACACATCCCACCCACATTCCAACACATCCCACCCACATCCCAACACATCCCCACACATCCCACCCACATCCCACCCACATCCCAACCACATCCCAACACATCCCACCCACATCCCACCCACATCCCACCCACATCCCAACACATCCCCACACATCCCACCCACATCCCACCCACATCCCAACACATCCCCACACATCCCACCCACATCCCAACACATCTCAACACATCCCACCCACATCCCCACACATCCCACCCACATCCCACCCACATCCCAACACATCCCAACACATCCCAACCACATCCCAACACATTCCAACTCCACATCCCAACACATCCCACCCACATCCCAACACATCCCAACACATCCCAACCACATCCCAACACATTCCAACTCCACATCCCAACTCCAGAGACCAACTTCTGAAGAAGGGTCTCAACCTGAAAAGTCACCCATTCCTTCTCTCCAGGGATGTTGCCTGTCCCGCTGAGTTACTGCAGCATTTAGTGTCTACCTTCAGATCCCCATTCCAGATCCCCAGTCCAGTCCAGAGGTCCAGTCTAGAGACCTAATCTAGACCCCATTCCACAGACATCACCGGGCACATGGTCCAGTGAGCTCCCCTCCACTGTCCAGTCTCGGTCTCCCGGGATGCCCCCGCAGCAGCTTCAGCAGGGGGAGCACTGTACAACCATTAGAGTCTGCCACACCAGTCCTCCCACACCCATCTTCATCTTAGCTTAGTACTCCACGAGACGTGGGAACTAAGCCCCTAACCCTGGTCAGGAATTTCCACTTCAAACGCAAAGACTGCTTGCCATAACCGCGCTTGGGTTCTCTTTATAGGAACAAATTGTCAATGACAACGTTTCCTGGCCTTTTCCCAGGATGGAGGGGGGCTGAGAGGGGGGGTTGATGAGACCCACATGGCATTCCTGGTGTGGATTCCCACCAAGCTCTGGGTTTGTGAACGCTCGACTCTCAGTAGTTGATCCACACCAACAATGCTGCTCACAATGACAGCACAGGGCCAGTCTCACACACAGCAATGTCTCAGCTCTTTAGTCAGAGGGTGGTGAATCTGTGGGATAACACTAACGCAGCACTCCACTCTGTCTGAGTGACCTCCAGCGAGTTAGGTCCCAAAATATGGCACAGACTCAGCTGGCTGACGTGCAGGTGGAATTAGCTTTCATTCATAAAACCACGGGGTTACGTTTCCAGATATGTCAGCACCTGGATAGAGTGGATGTTGAGAAGATGTTTCCACTAGTGGGAGAGTCTAGGACCAGAGGGCACAGCCTCAGAATTAAAGGGCATTCCTTTAGGAAGGAGATGAGGGTGGTGAATCTGTAGAATTCATTGCCTCAGAAGGCGGAGGAGGACAAGTCAGTTGATATTTTTTTAAGGCAGAGATCGATTCTTGATTAGTGCGGGTGTCAGGGGTTATGGGGAGAAGGAAGGAGAATGGGGTTGAGAGGGAAACATACACCAGCCATGATTGAATGGCGGAGATGACGATGGGCCGAATGGCCTAATTCTGCTCCTATCACTTATGAACCTATGACGTTATGAACCAGTCCACTGCACATACAACACGCACATATATGAAGCATATAGGCACAAAGTACTGGAGTAACTCAGCAGGTCAGGCGGTATCTCTGGAGAGAAGGAATGGGTGACGTTTCAGGTCGAGACTCTTCTTCAGACATATCCAGCAATGTACGAAACATTATCCCCAAACCAACCACAGTTTAACCAAAGTTCCAGACTTTGTGTGGTTACATTTCCTGTCTCCTTTCAAGAACTGCTGTGATCATCTCATCTCTCCCCACAGTCCCCTTCCTGAATGTAAAGGACTTTGGTAATCACTTAATGGGGCCTCACCAACGTCTTATACAACTGCAACATGACCTCCCAACTTCTATACTCAATGCTCTGACTGATGAAGGCCAATCAAGTGTCAAAAGTGTTTTTTGACCTTCCAACCTACCTGTGACCTTGTACCTGTGCAACACTCCCCAGAGTCCTAGCATTCACTGTGTAGGTCCTGCCCCAGTTAGACGTCCCAAAAAGCAACACCTGCATTAGATTCAACCATACCTCAGCCCACCTGGCCAATCGATCCAGGCCTGACAACCAGTTATTCAGCTTTTGCCGTTAGTTGCTTTAGGCCCTGACCTTTAGGTTTTTAGCTTAGAGATACAGCGAGCGACCAGGCCCTTCGGCCCACTGAGTCGGTACCGATCACTATGCCAGGACAGAACTCTCTTCTGAATTCCAGGCCGTCTATGGAACCGTTAGCGCACGTCCTGACTCACTGACCTTGCAGATCTGACCAATTCTGGAGTGCGTGGCTTTTCCCGAGTATTCCCCATCCAACGCATTTTCGCGGAAAAAGAAAAACACTTTATCATCCTCTGGGTAGTCGCTTTCTGGGATCAAGTGGGCCCCAATAAATTTAGGTTCTGGAGAGAAAGATCAACAAACTGTTAAAACACAGGAACTAAAGATACAGCATGGAAACAGGCCCTTCGGCCCACCGATCACCCCGGATACTAACACTACCCTACACACACTAGGGACAATTTACAGAGGCCAATCAACCTACAAACCTGTACGCCTTTGGAGTGTGGGAGGAAACCGGAGCACCCGGAGAAAACCCACGCGGGTCACGGGGAGAACGTACAGACTCCGTACAGACAGCACCCGTAGTCAGGATGGAGCCCGGGTCTCTGGCACTGAGAGGCGGCAACTCTACCCACTGCGCCACCGTGACGCCCCACATTAACAATCCATTCTGCGCACCAACCTATGAAGGGCAGCACGCAAGCCTTCTTCACAATCCTACTGACCTGTGTGGCCACTATAGACGTTTCAGTTTAGTTTATTGTCACGTGTATTGTCAGGCACAGTGAAAAGCCTTTGTTGCGCGCTATCCAGTCAGCAGAAAGACAATACATGATTACAATCGAGCCGTCCACAGTGTACAGATACAGGATACATGAAGCCATGCTCCCTGTGCAGAGAAGATCCATCAGCAGTAGATGAGGTCTGTAGGAAGGAACTGCAGATGCTGGTTTACACTGAAGGTAGACACAAAATGCTGGAGTAACTCAGCGGGACAGGCAGCACCTCTAGAGAGAAGGACTGGGTGATGTCTTGGATGGAGACTATTTGACAGCAGATGAGGTCCACCTGTACTCACCGTTCAACCACCTGGAGTCGTGCTGCTCTGTCCGTATGGGGTGATGATGACCCAGGGTGCGGAAGATGGCAAAGTCTCTGCCCATGAAATCGGCCGCTGTCCCCGAGTACAGCTCTCCGTCTGTGGAGGGGAAACATTGTTATTGCTCGAGCCTCTCCAGGGAACATTTGGACAGTTATTCACCGCACATGGCCTGCTGAATCACAGTATTCACACGCATTGGAAGGTCAGTGTAGTAACAACAATCACCATTGCATCTTCCCCCCTTAACCTTTCATCACCTTGCAGCCCTGCCTTAGCTAAGTTGAGTTGAGTTTAGTTTAGTTTGGAGATACAGCGTGGAAACAGGCCCTTCGGCCCACCCAGTCCGCACTGACCAGCGATCCCCGCACACTAACACTATCCCACACACACTAGGGACAAATTACAATTTATAGCCAATTAACCTACAAACCGGCACGTCTTTGGAGTGTGGGAGGAAACCGGAGCACCTGGAGAAAACCCACAGTCAAGGGGAGAACGTGCAAACTCGGTACAGACAGCACCCGTAGTCACGATGGAACCGGGGTCTCTGGTGCAGTGAGGCAGCAACTCTACCGCTGCACCACCGAGTTGCCCCTGTGTCTTGCCTCCTTCGGTGAACTCATCTCAGTCCCTACTGCGTGTTCTGTCTTCACACTCTGCATGGAGCAGGCTCACGTCTCCCAGAGTGACAACCTCTTCAGAAATAGGCATAGCTTGTGGAGACTTTGTAGTGGAACAGTATAATGTAGAAACAAGAAACTGTGGACTCTGGTTTACAAACAAAGACACAAAGAGTCGTGCCCTGCCTGGGGTGGGCGTGAGTAGTTGATTCCTCGCCCCCATCTACTGCTGTTCTCCCTGTCACATTCTCACCCACCCACCCCACCTCAATCCCACCGGCAGGTTGCAAATGACTAGCGGAAAAGCACATTCTCCCCCCTCCAGTGCTCAGATCAGTTCTGTTCTGTTTAGTTTATTGTCACGTGTATCGAGGTACAGTGAAAAGCTTTTGTTGCGCGCTAACTAGTCAGCGGAAAGACAATACATGATTACAATCGAGCCGTCCACAGTGTACAGATACATGATAAGGGAATAACGTTTAGTGCAAGGTAAAGCCAGTAAAGTCCGATCAAGGATAGTCCGAGGGTCACCAATGAGGTAGATAGTAGTTCAGGACCGCTCTCTGGTTGTGGTAGGATGGTTCAGTTGCCTGATAACAGCCGGGAAGAAACTGTCCCTGAATCTGGAGGTGTGCGTTCGTTTTCACACTTCTGTACCTCTTGCCCGATGGGAGAGGGGAGAAGAGGGAGTGACCGGGGTGAGACTGGTCCTTGATGATGCTGCTGGCCTTGCCGAGGCAGCGTGAGGTGTAGATGGAGTCTGTGGAAGGGAGGTTGGTTTGTGTGAGGGTCTGGGCTGCGTCCACAACTCTGTGATTTCTTGCGGGTCTTGGACGGAGCTGTTCCCAAACCGTGCTGTGATGCATGGTTTGTGGCGTGTGAGGTCTCTGCCTCGCTCTCTCCACAGTCTGATCCACCTGACATGAATCCATTATTGCTGCCTCAGGAATTATAGATTTCTATGGAAATAAAAATAGAATAAACTCCCAGGAAAACTGTCCGTAACTTGCGACGTGAGTTGGGACACAATCCAGCTCTTCCGAGAGTGAAGCTGCAGTTTCATTTCCTGCCTGTCTCCGATCTCACACATGATTCACCCAGCAATTTCCCGTCTATCTGGAAACAATATCCACATGGTGTACCAACAATATCGCTACCTCATCTCGCACATCATGACTTCTCCTCTTCAAAAGGCAAAAGCCTCAACATTGACTTGTGCCTCCCGTATTCTTTAGTCCACTCCAGCAGGCAACTGAACCATCCTACCACAACCAGAGAGCAGTCCTGAACTACTATCTACCTCATTGGTGACTCTCGGACTATCTTTAATCGAAGGTAGACAAAAATGCTGGAGTAACTCAACGGGTGAGACAGTATCTATGGTTCATCTACTGCTTCAGTCTGAAGAAGGGTTTGGACCCGAAACATTGCCTATTTCCGTCACTCCATAGATGCTGCCTCACCTGCTGGGTTTCTCCAGCATTTTTGTCTACCCTCGATTTTCCCGCATCTGCAGTTCCTTCTTAAATATCTTTAATCGGACTTTGCTGGCTTTCCCTTGCACTAAACGTTATTCCCTTATCATGTATCTGTACACTGTGAACGGCTTGATTGTAATCATGTATTGTCTTTCCGCTGACTGGATAGCACGCAACAAAAGCTTTTCACTGTACCTCAGTAAACGTGACAATAAACTACACTGAACTGAACGTATTATGAAGACTGTGATTGAACTGAACTGTGGATTGAAAACAATCGGTATCTCTTAACACGTAACATGTCACACAACCTGAACTAATACACAGGCACAGAGAGTCAGCGAGTGATACAATGTGGAAACAGGCCCTTTGGCCCAACATGCCCCATCTACACTAGTCCCACCTGCTCACGTTTGGCCCATATCCCTCCAAACCTGTCCTATCCATGTATCCATGTCTAAATGTTTTTTAAATGTTGGGACAGTGCCAGCCTCAACTACCTCCTCCGGCAGCTCGTTCCATACACCCACCACCCTCTGTGTGAAAAAGTTACCCCTCAGGTTCCTGTTAAATCTTTTCCCCTTCACCTTAAACCCATGTCCTCTGGTCCTTGATTTCCCTACTCTGGGCAAGAGACTCAGTGCATCTATTCTTCTCACAATTTTGTACACATGTGGGTCTTATGATAATATTTTGTCAGCACTGCACCCTAACCTGCTGTGGTGCAAGCATTAGAGAACAGATCCCTCCACAACTTAAACCTTTGCCATCTCCTCCAACCTCATCTACTGTATCTGCTGTTCCAGGTGTGGGCTCATATATATCGGCGAGAGTAAGCGCAGGCCCGGCGATCATTTCGCTGAACACCTCCGCTCAGTCATATTAAACCTCCCGATGTCCCGGTGGCTCAGCACTTCAACTCCTCCTCCCATTCCCATGCTGACCTTTCTGTCCTGGGCCTCCACCATTGTCAGAGTGAGGCCCAGCACAAATTGGAGGAACAGCACCTCATATTTCACTTGGGCAGTTTACACCCCAGCGGTGTGAACATTGACTTCTCTAACTTCAAGTAACCCTTGCTTTCCCTCTCTCTCTCTCTCTCTCTCTCTCTCTCTCTCTCTCTCTCCGTCTCTCCCTCACGCTAGTTGTTCTACCAGTTCCACTGCACCCATCCATGTATCCCTGTCGTTCGCACATCTTCCCCAGCCAACAATGGGTCATTGTGGGCTCCACTCATCCTGAAGTCATCTGTTGTTGGCCCTGATTTGTTCTGGCCTTGTCTCGCCTCCATCTTCCCCCATCCCAACACCTCTATCTTTCAGTCTGAAGAAAGGTTCCAAACCAAAACGTCGCCTACTCCTGGTCTCCGGAGATGCTGCCTGGTGTGCAAGTAGAAGTTTGTTCAACGTTCAATGTAAGATGCCCAGGGTGGGAGGTGTCTACGGAATGCCCATCCACCTTGTGATCTGAAGAAGGGTCTCGACCCAAAACCAATTCCTTATCTCCATAGATGCTGCCTGACCTGCTGAGTCACTCCAGCATTTTGTGTCAAACTTTGATCTTATCAGCATCTATACTTAGGTCTTAAACACCTTGTGACCTTTCACCCACACTGTGCCTTTATGCTCCCCTAAACTGTACATTGAGATTAGTACAGCAATAAGCAACTCTGACAGCCAATCCTCTCACACAGTCAGCTGTCACAAAGTCTGGATTAAATGTCATTTAATCTTTGATGAAATGTTTTTCAAATTGCAGTCTTCACATCAGCACGTAGTAAACTGAAGTTATCAAATGATAATGTTCCATTTTCATTCAGCGCGTTGATCTTATCAATGAGATTAAACCGATTTAAGGCTAACTAAACAAAACTATTAGTCAGTCTGAAGAAGAGTTCCGAACGGAAACGTCACCTATCCATGTTCTCCACAGACGCTGCCTGACCCGCTGAGTTACTCCAGCACTCTGTGAAACGTCACCTATCCATGTTCTCCACAGATGCTGCCTGACCCGCTGAGTTACTCCAGCACTCTGTGAAACGTCACCTATCCATGTTCTCCACAGATGCTGCCTGACCCGCTGAGTTACTCCAGCACTCTGTGAAACGTCACCTATCCATGTTCTCCACAGATGCTGCCTGACCCGCTGAGTTACTCCAGCGCTCTGTGAAACGTCACCTATCCATGTTCTCCACAGATGCTGCCTGACCCGCTGAGTTACTCCAGCACTCTGTGAAACGTCACCTATCCATGTTCTCCACAGATGCTGCCTGACCCGCTGAGTTACTCCTCTACATTTCTGCACTTACCTTAAGATTTTATATTTAGACCAAGTCATAGAGTATTACAGTGTGGATATGAGCCCATTGGTCCAACTCGCCCACACCGGCCAATATGCCCCATCTACACTAGTCCCACCTGCCTGCGCTTGGCCCACATCCCTCTAAACCTGTCCTATCCATGTACCTGTCTAAATGTTTCTTAAACGTTGTCATAGTCCCAGCCTCAACTACCTCCTGTGGAAGCTCGTTCCATAAACCAACCACCCTTTGTGTGAAAACGTTACCCCTCAGGTCCTTAATAAATCTTTCCCCATTCACCTTAAACCTATGTCTTCTTGTTGTCGATACCCCCACTCTGGGCAACTCTGTGAGTCTAGGTGCCTGTGGCTTGGTGTTTGAGACGTGCGTGGTCACTTTGGGAGCCACAATGGGATTTTACTCAGACACTTTGGACTTGTCTTCACCTCTGGTCAGCTTGCTGCAGCACAGTAAGCTCCAGTCTCCCACCGCTGAACCACCCCCCCCCTCCCCACCCTTCGCGTCTACTCACCAATTAGGAGGGAAGTGGTCAGCAACCTCGGGTCGTAAGGACTTTTCCCTCGTCCGTTTTCAAAGTGCGAGGTGACGAGCTTGAAGACGTGTTCCTAGTTGCAAGAGAGAGATGCAGTCATTAACAGAGGGCAAGGTGTAAGGTGTGTGGCCCAGGTGTGTGGCCCAGGTGTGTGGCCCAGGTGTGTGGCCCAGGTGTGTGGCCCAGGTGTGTGGCCAAGGTGTGTGAGCAAGGGTGTGGCCAAGGTGTGTGGCCAAGGTGTGTGAGCAAGGGTGTGGCCCAGGTGTGTGGCCCAGGTGTGGGTGCAAGTTGGACCCAAGTTCATAAATTCGTAAGCGATAGGAGAAGAATCAGACCACTCGGCCCATCAAGTCTACTCCGCTTGAGGTTGATAGGGAGAGATAGATCATCCATAATTGAATGGCAGAGTAGACTTGATGGGCCGAATGGCCTAATTCTGCTCCTATCACTTATGAACATTAATCACAGTCTGTCATAGTCTCTGACCCCGTCCTAACTATACATGTGCATCCAATCTACATGTGATAATTGCGAGCTGAAAAATAACGGAGTTATTAATGACTTGTCACAACTTCTGGAGAATGGAGCTCTCCACAGATGCTGCCTGACCCGCTGAGTTACTCAAGCACTCTGTGAAACGTCACCTATCCATGTTCTCCACAGATGCTGCCTGACCCGCTGAGTTACTCAAGCACTCTGTGAAACGTCACCTATCCATGTTCTCCACAGATGCTGCCTGACCCGCTGAGTTACTCCAGCACTCTGTGAAACGTCACCTATCCATGTTCTCCACAGATGCTGCCTGACCCGCTGAGTTACTCCAGCACTCTGTGAAACGTCACCTATCCATGTTCTCCACAGATGCTGCCTGACCCGCTGAGTTACTCCAGCACTCTGTGAAACGTCACCTATCCATGTTCTCCACAGATGCTGCCTGACCCGCTGAGTTACTCCAGCATTCCGAGGCTCATCAGCTCGGTTTAGTTTAGTTTATTGTCTCGTGTACCGAGGTACAGTGAAGAGCTTTTAGTCCCTAGTGTGTGTTGGATAGTGCTCGTATACGGGGATCGTTGGTCGGCACAGATTGGATGGGCCGAAGAGCTTGTTTCTGCACTGCATATCTGAACTAAACAGTCACGGTGGTGCAGCGGTAGAGTTGATGCCTTACAGTGAATGCAGCGCTGGAGACCCGGGTTCGAACCTGACTACGGGTGCTGTCTGTACAGAGTTTGCACGTTCTCCCTGTGACCTGCGTGGGTTTTCTCTGAGAACTTTGTTTTTCTCCCACACTCCAAAGACGTGCAGGTTTGTAGGTTAATTGGCTTGGTATAAGTGTAAATTGTCCCTAGTGTGTGTAGGATAGTGTTAGTGTCCAGGGATCACTGGTCAGTGTGGACTCGGTGAGCCGGAGGGCCTGTTTCTGCGCCGTATCTCTAACAATGAAGTGAACACTGGGCCACCACAGACTGGCGACAGGGTTGAAGTAGTGCATTGCCCAGTGGGCACCAACATTCACTGTTCAGCTGAGTAAACTAATCCCCAGTTTCAAAGTACCCAAGACATGATTGTGCCCGTGAATGATTTATTTTGAACAGATGGATCTCAGAGGAAATTGTACTAACTGCTTTGAAAGTCAAATGATAACGTTTAAACTCTTGCAAGGACGTGAAGTAAAGAGAACAAGAACTTGTTTTCATTTATGTTGCTCGTGCAGTGTGGAGCTGTGATCTAGTGTGGAATGCTGCAGTAACTAGAGACTGCAGAGATAGAGACCCTTCCATCTGTTCCCACTTAGACCCAGTGCTCACTACTGCCTTTGATCACAGTCACGGGCTGTCAGAGATCGTTCCATCACCTCCCCTATAGTCCAACTCCAAATATAGTCCCTACCCCTCCAGCACTTCACCATTACCTTCCCCAGAGTATCTCATATCACACACCTAGGTCAGAATTAAAGGGCGCTCTTTTAGAAAGGAGGTGAGGAGGAACTTCTTTAGTCAGAGGGTGGCGAATCTGTGGGATCGAAGTCAGTGGCTGCTTTAAGGCAGAGGTAGACAAATGCTTGGTTAGAACAGGTAGTCAGGGGTTATTGGGAGAAGGCAGGGGAATGGGGTTAGGAGGGAGAGATGATTGAATAGCAGAGTGGACTCGATGGGCTGAATGGCCTCATTCTACTCCTATAACTTGTGAACGTCCACCCAAATGCCATTCACCAGATACGTCAACGGGTTGGAAACCTCCCAGTTTGGTCAACTTTTAAACATGGCCTTTATTGTGAGGGATTTGGAATGCAAGAATACAACGCTGGTTCGTGCAGAGCATCCCAGGGTTGTATTCCCTGGTTGCAGTTGTACACCGCTTTGGAAAAGCCTTACTTCATAGGAGTGGAATTCAGCCCATCAAGTCTACTCCGCCATTCAATCATGGCTCATCTATCTCTCCCTTCGAACCATATCCTCCTGTCTTCGCCTCATAACCCCCGACACCCCTTGTTCGTTTAAGTTTAGTTTATTGTCACATGTATCGAGGTACAGTGAAAAGCTTTTGTTGCGCGCTAACCAGTCAGACAATACATGATTACAATTGAGCCCTTTACAGTGTACAGATACATGATAAGGGAATAACGTTTAGTGCAAGATAAAGTCAAAGATAGTCCGAGGGTCACCAATGAGGTAGATAGTAGTTCAGGACCGCTCTCTGGTTGTGGTAGGATGGTTCAGTTGCCTGATAACAGCTGGGACAAAACTGTCCCTGAATCTGGATGTGTGCGTTTGTTTTCACACTTCTGTACCTCTTGCCCGATGGGAGAGGGGAGAAGAGGGAGTGACCGGGGTGAGACTGGTCCTTGATGATGCTGCTGGCCTTGACGAGGCAGCGTGAGGTGTAGATTGAGTCGGTGGAGGGGAGGTTGGTTTGTGTGATGGTCTGGGCTGCTCTGCACGAACCAGGGCTGCTCTGGTACCGTTCACCAATCAGGTACTAGCTGAGGCTTGGACACCCAGTACAAGGAAACGTTCACCAAAGAATCTCTGAATCCTTTTGCTTTCCTCCAGCGGGTAGAGTCGCTGCCTCACAGCGCCAGAGACCCGGGTTCCATCCTGACTATGGGTGCTGTCTGTACGGAGTTTGCGCGTTCCCCCCGTGACCTGCGTAGGTTTTCTCCGGATGCTCCGGTTTCCTCCCACACTCCAAAGACGTGCGGATTTAGGTTAATTGGCTTCTATATAAATATAAATAGTCCCCAGTGTGTACGGGTGATCATAGGTTGGCATTGACTCAGTGGGCTGAATGATGTATCCAGAAGAGTTAGATTTAACTCCTCGGGCTAAAGGAATCAAGGGATATGGGGAGAAAGCAGGAACGGGCTACTGATTTTGTATGGTACACAAAAGGCTGGAGAAACTCAGCGGGTGCAGCAGCATCTAAGGAGCGAAGGAGATAGGCGACGTTTCGGGCCAAAACCAGACTGATGGGAGGTGGGGGGGGGGGGGGGGGGGCGGGGAGAGAAAGGAAAAAGGAGGAGGAGGAGCCGGAGGGCTGGGGGAGAGGTGGGAAGGGGAGGAGACAGCAAGGGTTAACTGAATTGAGAAAATTCAATGTTCAAGCCCAGAGGTTGCAGACTCCCCAAGCGGAATACGAGGTGCTGTTCCTCCAATTTGCGGTGTTGCTCACTCTGGACTGATTTTGGATGATCAGCGATGATCATAGTGAATGTTGGTGCGGGCTCGAAGGGCGGAACGGCCTCCTCCTGCACCTATTGTCTATGTTTCTTTATCTGTTTCTGCCCTGTTGCTCTAAACTAAACATAGAACTCATGTGAGTGGGTGATGAGTAGTCAGCGTGGGCTGTAGACACTGTTTCCGCGCTCTATCTCCAATGCCTCAAAGTCTAAATCAATCCTGAATCGCAGGAACGATGAAGAACTTGAAGTCTAAAATTGTTACGCCTCATCCCTTCTTGATCAATGTGCGTAATTAAACCAATAACTGCCTAACAAGCCATTTCACCCTCCATAAGGCCAATTCATAATGATATTAAAATGATCAGAAATCAATTGGAAAGTATGAATTATTTAACAGAGCATTAGTGCAGCGTTGCAAGTCAATAGGTCCCCTGGGAACGGAGTCATTCATAATGGAATGACTGCTCTCACCACACAGCCCCCGCGAACCAGGGCTCTCCACATCACAGTTATCTTTAGCAGATGGTGATGGCTGCAGCCATGACCTCCACTTGCCGGGGTCGACATTAAACAACCAGGATCTCTACATTAGACGCAGTGTGATTGAGAGGGGCTGTTAAACTTGATCATTTAACTAGTTGACTGGAGAAGGAACCTTTCTGGTTTCCTTCAGAAGCAGCTCCCTGCTAAACATCTGGGGAAGTGTTTGTGCGAACATCTGCTGCAGAAATAGTGAGCTACAACAAACACATACTAGGTTCAAAGAGAGCGGGAAATCACGGGAAACCGATCACAGATTACATTGTTGCTGGGAGAGCGAGGCCATTCGGCCCATGGGATCCATGCTATACCAACCCCCCTCATAAAGTCAAACAGCACGGAAACAGGCCCTTCGGCCCAACTTGCTCATGACAACCAACATGTCCCATCTACATTAGTCCCACCTGCCCACATTTGCCCCATATCACTCTAAACCTATCCTAGCCATGTACCTGTCCAAGTGGCTGAGGGGTGACCTTATTGAGGTGTACAAGATCATGAGGGTCATGGATTGAGTGAACGCTCACAACTGATCTCCCAACGACGAGGCAGCCATGACCAACAATGAAGTTGGAGTTTCAAGCCATAACGTATTGGCCAAGACATCCCTACATAGATGACCAGCTGGTGAAAGCTATCTAAAGGTAACTAGTACATTTAATTTAGTTTAGTTTAGCGATACAGTGGGGAAACAGGCCCTTCGGCCCAGCGATCCCTGCACATTAACACTATCCTACACACACTAGTGATAACAAGCCAATTTACTACAAACCTGCACGAATTTGCAGTGTGGAAGGAAACCCAAGATCAAGGCAAACTCACGCAGGTCACGGGGAGAACATGCAAACTCCGTACAGACAGCACCCGTAGTCAGGATGGAACCCGGGATCAAAATGTTGGGAAGAACCTACAGGTCCTAATCCCTGCACAGATATCTTCATTCCAACAGATCTTATTGTATTCTGATCATGATGAGCTATTCTTTAACTTCCAAAACAACTTCAAATGGCAGTCGAAATGTACAACACATAGACCGCAAGAAATTGCAGAGAGTTGTGGACGCAGCCCAGACCATCACACATTCCAACCTCCCTTCCATTGACTCCATCTACACCTCACGCTGCCTCGGCAAGGCCAGCAGCATCATCAAGGACCAGTCTCACCCCGGTCACTCCCTCTTCTCCCCTCTCCCATCGGGCAAGAGGTACAGAAGTGTGAAAACAAACGCACACCTCCAGATTCAGGGACGTTAAGAGACGTTTACTAGCATCAGCCAGAGTCAGTGGAGACGGTAAAGGTGTCTCTGCCATGAACCATGTCTCTATTATGAAGATAACCAACTGCTGTCTTTCTGGAGTGATGGTAATTACTAGGCAGAGGGTTGCAGTTTCCGTCAGTGATGTGCATGTGGCTGTAATTTATAAACCACCTCAAGCGGTCTGTGTGAGACAGGAGGGGGCATGTACAATAGATAAGTTTGTTAACACAAGCCGAGCGCGGTGGTGCAGCGGGTAGAGCTGCTGCCTCACAGCGCCAGAGACCCGGGTTCCATCCTGACTATGGGTGCTGTCTGTACGGAGTTTGCACGTTCTCCCCGTGACCTGTGTGGGTTTTCTCCGGGTGCTCCGGTTTCCTCCCACACTCCAAAGACGTGCAGGTTTGTAGGTTAATTGGCTACAAATGTCGATTGTCTGACCCGTTGAGTCGCTCCAGCACTTTGTGTTTTGTTCAGGATTTTAGCACCTGCAGTTCCTTGTGTCTCTGTTTTGAAGTTCACAGAGACTTCAGACTTATAGATACAGCGCAGAAACAGGCCCTTTGGCCCACCGGGTCCATGCTGACCAGCGATCCCTGCACATTGACACCATGCTACACACACTAGGGAAAATGTACAAGTTTTACAGACCCAATTAATCTACAAAACTGCACGTCTTTGGAGTGTGGGAGGAAACCGGAGATCTCGGAGAAAACCCACGCAGGACATGGGGAGAACGTGCAAACTCCACACAGAAAGCACCTGTAGTCGGGATGGAACCCGGGTCTCAGGCGCCGTGAGCAAGCTGCATCACCGTGACGCAGTGGTCCAAGGTGCAATCTCACATTGGCAGAGAGCTGGGGGCCGTGAGTGAGCAGGATACCGATGACCAGCTTTGCCAGCTTTTAATAGTGAGGAGGTGTCTGTGAAAAAGGGGGGGTATCTTTGGGGAGGGAGCATGGGGAGATTAACCTGTCTGACAGCATCATCTCAGCAGCTGTTGACATGAAACATGTCCCTCCATGACATGCATCACACGTCTGCAAGACCACGGCTGTCCGGGTGACGGGCTCGTCTCGTCTGAGCATCCTCCTGCTCCATCATCTTTCAACCGCGCCTGATCAATGTTGAAACAAATCTCTCTCTCTCTCAGGGAGCCACAGTCATTACTTTGGTCTACGCCGGTTACCCAGATCCTTACCCTGTATCTGTACTAAACGTTACCTTGCACGAATCGTTATTCACGTTAGTTCCCTATCCTGTATCTATACGCAGTGGATGGCTCGATTGTAACCATCATTACTGGTTAGCGCGCAACTGTGACAAAAACAAAGCTGAATTAAACTAAACTAATGTAAACACTAAACCTATTCCAGAGAGTTTGCCACATGAGGTGTGAGGAGGGGGAGGGGGAGAGGAGGCCTCTTAGGTCTCATTTAAATCTCTCCCCTCTCGCCTTAAGCCTGTGCCCTCTTTTAGAATCCTCTACATTGGAAATAAGACCTTGAGTGTTCACTTTATCCGTGCCCCTCATGATCTTGTACACTTCAACAAGGTCACCCCTTAGCCTCTTACACCAAAGAAAAAAGTCCCAGCCTGTCCAACCCCTCCCTGGATATCCCAGGTAAAATCCCGGTGAATCTCTCCCCCAGGTAACATCCCGGTGAATCGCTCCCCAGGTAATATCCCGGTGAATCGCTCCCCAGGTAATATCCCGGTGAATCTCTCCCCCAGGTAACATCCCGGTGAATCGCTGCCCAGGTAACATCCCGGTGAATCTCTCCCCAGGTAACATCCCGGTGAATCTCTCCCCAGGTAACATCCAGGTGAATCTGTCCCCCAGGTAACATCCAGGTGAATCTCTCCCCAGGTAACATCCAGGTGAATCTGTCCCCCAGGTAACATCCCGGTGAATCTCTCCCCAGGTAACATCCCGGTGAATCTCTCCCCAGGTAACATCCAGGTGAATCTGTCCCCCAGGTAACATCCAGGTGAATCTGTCCCCCAGGTAACATCCAGGTGAATCTGTCCCCCAGGTAACATCCCGGTGAATCTGTCCCCCAGGTAACATCCCGGTGAATCTGTCCCCCAGGTAACATCCCGGTGAATCTGTCCCCCAGGTAACATCCCGGTGAATCTGTCCCCCAGGTAACATCCCGGTGAATCTGTCCCCCAGGTAACATCCCGGTGAATCTCTCCCCAGGTAACATCCAGGTGAATCTCTCCTGCACCCTCTCCAACTTGCTGTAGCCGGCAACCACGACTACCCACAAGCTCCAGGTGAGGTCTCACCAACCACGTGCAGCTGCATCATCATGTCCTGACCTTTGTACTCTGTGTGTGCAGGAAGGAACTGCAGCAAAGGTAGACACAGAGTGCTGGAGTAACTCAGCGGGACAGGCAGCATCTCTGGAGAGAAGGAATGGGTGACGTTTCGGGTCAAAACCCTTCATCAGACACTCTCATATCGACCCGTAACGTCACCTATCCATGTTCTCCACAGATGCTGCCTGACCCGCTGAGTTACTCCAGCACTCTGTGTCTATGTCCTGTGGGCAATACCTTTCCCGCTGAAGGCAAGAGTGCCAATCTTAATGCCAGTTGCAACAGGAGAGAGTCGGACTCCCCGTACATCGCCAGTGTCACTGCTCCGTGCTGAAGTTCACCGTCACTGCCGTGTGGAGATCATCCACGGCCATCACCGGACCACTTGACCATCGCAATAGGTCAGCACCATCTGCCACGGCCTCGACACGTCACAGCGCCCAGCGCACGTACCACTCTGTCCCCACCCTGGACAACGTGGTGATTCAGGGAACTACAGCTCGTGATGGAGGAGGGGGGAGAGGAGGGGGAGAGAGGGGAGTAGGGGGGGAGAGGGGGGAGTAGGGGGGGAGAGGAGGGGGAGAGGGAGGAGTAGGGGGGCAGAGGGGGGAGTGGGGGGGAGAGGAGGGGGAGTAGGGGGGGAGAGGAGGGGAGAGGGGGGAGTAGGGGGGGAGAGGAGGGGGAGAGGAGGGAGAAGGGGAGGTGTGGGGGGAGAGGGGGGGAGGGGGTAGAGGAGGGGGAGAGGGGGGAGAGGGGGATGTGAGGGGGGAGGTGAGGGAGGGGGGGAGGGGAGGGAGAGGAGGGGGAGGTTAGAGGGGGTGGTGAGGGGAGAAGAGGGGGTGGGGATGGGGAGGGGGGGTACAGGGGGAGGAGAGGAGGGGGAGGGGGGAGGGGGGAGAAGGAGGAGAGGGGGGAGGAAGGGGAGATGAGGGGGGGGAGATGAGGGGGGAGGAGGGGATGACTGGGAGGGGGAGATGTCTTACCTCAGCGGGATGGCCAATGTGGACATAGGCACAGATGGGGTGGTAGGCTCCTGTCCCACACGCGTACAGGTGTGTCTGGTTAAAGTGTTCCAGCACTCTGATAAAGTTTGCACATTCTTTCTGCGTGAGAGATAAAGAGAGAGAGATTCAGGCTGGCCATTCCTGGTCCCAGGAACGAATGCGTTAACATATATGAGCATTTGTTGGCACTTGGCCTGAACTTGCTGGAGTTTAGAAGAATGAGGGGGGGACCTCATTGAAACGTATACAATAGTGAAAGGCCTGGACAGAGTGGATGTGGAGAGGATGTTTCCGATAGTGGGAGAGTCTAGGACTAGAGGGCACAGACTCACAATTAAAGTACTTACCTTTAGGAAGGTCATAAGGTCATAAGGGTTAGAAGCAGAACTAAGTTCATGAGTCATAGGAGCAGAATTAGGCTATTCGGCCCATCAAGTCCACTCCGTCATTCAATCATGGCTGATCTATCTCTCCGTCCTAACCCCATTCTCCTGCCTTCTCCCCGTACCCCCTGACACCCGCACTAATCAAGAATCTGAATCAAAGGACTATCTAGAAAGGAGATGAGGAGGAATTTCTTTAGTCAGAGAGTGTTGAATCTATGGAATTCATTCTTAGAGGCCAAGTCAATGGGTATTTTTAAGATGGAGATAGCCGGATTCTTGATTAGTGCGGGTGTCAGGGGTTATGGGGAGAAGGCAGGAGAATAGGGTTAGGAGGGAGAGATGGATCAGCAATGATTGGATGGCGGAGTGGACGATGGGCCGAATGGCCTAATTCTGCTCCTATGACTCATGACTGTTTGTGGACCTGATGTCCCAGGTGAAGATGGCAGCTCCTGAACATGGAACATGGACCAGGCCCTTCGGCCCACAATGTCTGTGCTGCACAAGATGCCAAGACCAACTCCCCTCTGCCTGCACGTGATCCGTATCCCTCCATTCCCTGCGTATCCACGTGCCTGTCTAAAAGCCTCTTAAACACCACGATCGTATCTGCCTCCACCCCCACCCCTGGCAGCCAGCGCGTTCCAGGCACCCACCACCCTCTGTGTAAAAAAACCTGCCCCGCTCATCTCCTTTAAACTTTGCCCCTCTCACCTTAAAGCTACGCCCTCTACTATTTGATTTCTCCAACCTGGGTAAAAGGCGCAGACTGTCGACACCATTTACGCCTCTCATCATTTGATAAACTTCCGTCAGATCAACCCACAACCGCTGGCATTGTAGAGAACCCAAACCAAATCCGTCCATCCTTTCCTTGTAGGTAATACCCTCAATCCAGGCAAACCTTCTCTGCTCCGTCTCCAAAGCCTGCACATCCACCCTGTAATGGCGGCGACCAGACCCCACTGCACGCGAAACTCCACAAGCAACGGAGCTAAAGCCCCGTGAAGATGCATCGTGACTTCCTGACTCTGGTACTCCATGTACCAAGACCCGAAACGTCACCTATCCATGTTCTCCACAGATGCTGCCTGACCCGCTGAGTTACTCCAGCACTCTGTGAAACGTCACCTATCCATGTTCTCCACAGATGCTGCCTGACCCGCTGAGTTACTCCAGCACTCTGTGAAACGTCACCTATCCATGTTCTCCACAGATGCTGCCTGACCCGCTGAGTTACTCCAGCACTCTGTGAAACGTCACCTATCCATGTTCTCCACAGATGCTGCCTGACCCGCTGAGTTACTCCAGCACTCTGTGAAACGTCACCTATCCATGTTCTCCACAGATGCTGCCTGACCCGCTGAGTTACTCCAGCACCTTGTTTAAACCTCCTATATTAGGTGTAAACCAGCATCTGCAGTTCCTTCGCTGATGGACATCACAGAGCATCGATGGGGTAGTAGGAAGGTGAGACACTGGCAGATCGGTGGATGACATCTGCGAGTCACGGCACCAGGCGGAGGAGGGCACTGCCCGAGACGGCTGCCTGCCCCTTTTCCAGGGTTACGTCCGTGCCCAGGTGGTTTTAGAGAGGGACTACGCGCTGTCGACTGGGGGGATTTCCTGGACCACTGGGCACCACGGGGGATGTAATGTATCCTTAATAAGGATGGGGAAATAGTTATTTAATATTCAGGATATAAGAGTATTTGTTTTGCTTGTATTATGGTGGTGGCTTTATTGATATTGTATTGTATATCATTGATTACATTTATTTGAGATTGAAGAAAGAAGGGGTGCAGGTCTGGCTGGCGATGACCCTGAAGGAGCGGAGAGGACATCCTGTGATGAGTTTGCAATGCGTCAGCACCTTCAGGGTGAAGGCAAGCAGTGTCACACCAGGCATAGCAAATCTCTGTCATTTCAAGTGAGGAATCTCTAACAGGCATGGAATGCTTATTTACACCAATTAACCTCCAGAGCGCCTTGACAAACTGCAATTAACCCGTGCACACCGTGACGGGAACGATACACTGGACCCTGGAGGCTCATCTACAGACTCTGGGTGGCACGGTGGTGCAGCGGGTAGAGCTGCTGCCTCACAGCGCCAGAGACCCGGCTTCCATCCTGACTACGGGTGCTGTCTGTACGGAGTTTGTACGTTCTCCCCGTGACCGTGTGGGTTTTCTCCGGGTGCTCCGGTTTCCTCCCGCACATCAAAGACGTGCAAGTTTGTAGGTTAATTGGCTTCTGAAAATTGTAAATTGTCCCTAGTGTGTGTAGGATAGTGTAAGTGCACGGCAATGGCTGGTCAGTCTAGACTAGGTGGGCCGAAGGGCCTGTTTCTGTGCTGCATGTCTAAAACTGGTGCAAACGCATTTATTCCAGCAAAGCAGCTTGGTTTGAGATTGAACCCCTGACAGTGACTTGTATTAATACAGTCATCGTCATTGAGTATATAGTGTGGAAACAGGCCCTTCAACCCCTCATTTAGGCAGACCAACATTTCCCATCTACACTAGTCCCACCTGCCCGCGTTTGGCCTAGATCCATCTACCTGTGTTTTGTAAATGGTGTTATTGTACCGATACCTATTGCACTTTTAAATATTGTCTTGAGCTAGACTGTTTCAATGTTCAGGGACCGCTGTTCAGCGTGGGCTCGGTGGGACAAGGGGCATGTTTCCGCGCTGTATCTCCAAACTAAACTAAACCAGGTTCCTCTTTAACTATTCCACTCTCACTTTAAATCTGTGCTCTCTAGTTCTTGATTCTCCTGCCCTTTGTGTTCACCCTAATAAGATGAGAGGGTTGAGAATTATCTCCTCTGACAGCTCGTTCCATACACCCACCGCCCTCTGTGTGAAAAAGTTGCCCCTCAGGTTCCTATTAAATATTTACCCCTTCACCTTAAACCTATGGTCCTCGATTCCCCTACTCTGGGCAAGAGACTCTGTGCATCTACCCGATCTATTCCTCTCATGACTTTATACACCTCTATTAGATCACCCCTCATCCTCCTGAGCTCCAGGGAAATGTCCCAGCCTGCCCCAGCCTCTCCCTGTAGCTCAGGACCTCGAGTCCCGGCAACATCCTCGTTAACCTTCACTGACTAGTTCAACAACATTGTGACATAAGGCAGTAGCAAACTCCTGTGTGTGAGGGAGAGGTTTTGATTTGCTGCAGAGACCAAACATTTCCTCCAACACTTCATAAAACGTCAAGAACGTTTTCTTAATGATAATTGGAATGCAATGACTTGGAAGAGATTTGTGTTAATCATGAGTAGTATTGACAGCCCACACCAACTGTCCTATGAGGTAACGCACAAGCTAATCCCCAAGCAAACTTTCACATCTCCAACACTGATTAAACAGTGTGCTACAAGCGTTTTTTGGCCCGTTACAAAAACATGAACACATCTGTGTCAACATGTTGCAGGCAGGAACAAAGTGGGAGAGAATAGAACAACCTGGATCAGCAGCATTGAGCTAGATTCACCATTCATTGCCTTCGTCGGCAAACCCAGTTACATTCTGTTTTGGAATTAAATCATTCTTCACCATCCACACATTTGTTTTCACAGTTATCCTGTATCTGTACACTGTGGACGGCTCGATTGTAATCACGCATTCTCTTTCTGCTGACTGGTTAGCACGCAACAAAAGCTTTTCACTCTACCTAGGTACACATGACAATAAACTCAACTGAACTAAAGTATTGGAGTGGAATTGTGCAGAGTCATAGTCACACAGTGTGGAAACAGGCCCTTCGGCCCAACTTGCCCACATAGGCCAACATGTCCCATCTACACTAGTCCCACCTACCTGCGTTTGGCCTATATCCCTCTAAACCTGTTCTATCCATGTACCTGTCTAAATGTTTCTTAAACATTGGGATAGTCCTTGCCTCAACTACCTAGTGAGACCACACCTGGAGTATTGTGTGCAGTATTGATCCCCTAATTGGAGGAAGGACATTCTTGCTGTAGAGGGAGTGCAGCATAGGTTCGCCAGGTTAATTCCCGGGATGGCAGAACTGTCATATGTTGATAGAATGGAGCAGCTGGGCTTGTACACTCTGGAGTTTAAAAGGATGAGAGGGAATCTTATTGAAACATATAAGATTATTAAGGGATTGGACACTCTAGAGGCAGGAAACATGTTCCCGATGTTGGGGGAGTCCAGAACCAGGGGCCACAGTTTAAGAATAAGGGGTACGCCATTTAGAACGGACATGAGGAAACACTCTTTCTCACAGAGAGTGGTGAGTCTGTGGAATTCTCTGCCTCAGAGGGTGGTGAAGGCCGATTCTCTGGATACTTTCAAGAGCGAGCTAGATCGGGCTCTTAAAGATAGTGGAGTCAGGGGATATGGGGAGAAGACAGGATCAGGGTACTGATTGTGGATGATCAACCATGATCACATTGGATGGCGGTGCTGGCTCGAAGGACAAATGGCCTCCTCCTGCACCTATTGTCTATTGTCCACAGATTCACCACTATCTGACTTAAGAAATTCCCTGTCAGCTTTCTAAAATAACGTCCTTTAAGCCTGATGTCCCAAGGCATCAGGAGGTACTGCAGCATATTCCCCCGGCTTCACCTCCTACACCCACTCATTGGGCAGCCAGCAACTTGCCGTTTATTGACTGTTTAACATTTTAAAGCCACGAAACATCAAACAAAGGGAAAAACAAGTTGTGTTTTTTCCAACACCTCTTTTGCTTCTGAATTTCTCCAAAGATTTCCAGCTGCATATTTCATCTCTGGAATGGGAATTAATAAAATGTTTCTCAGTCTGGGCCACAGATGTGTACAGCTTTGGACTGGGAAGAGACAGAGGTTTGTAAGCAATTATGTAACGCACTGATGCCTGAGGAAGCCTGTAATTAAACATCTTCTTCATCATGTGTTGGCCGTGGCATCCGTCACTCATGGGTTATCGGGGAAATTAGTCCTTGCCACATCAGATGGCTGACATGAGTTCCACTAAAAATTCCACCAAGTTCAAAGAATCTCACCCCGGCCACTCCCTCTTCTCCCCTCTCCCATCGGGCAAGAGGTACAGAAGTGTGAAAACGCACACCTCCAGATTCAGGGACAGTTTCTTCCCAGCTGAACCATCTTACCACAACCAGAGAGCGGTCCTGAACTACTATCTACCTCATTGGAGACCCTGGGTCTATCTTTGATCGGACTTTACTGGCTTTACCTTGCACTAAACGTTATTCCCTTTATCCTGTATCTGTACACTGTGGACGGCTCGATTGTAATCATGTATTGTCTTTCCGCTGACTGGTTAGCACGCAACAAAAGCTTTTCACTGTACCTCGATACACGGGACAATAAACTCAACTAAACTAAAGTATTGAAGTGGAATTGTACATAGAGTCATGGAATCATACAGTGAGGAAACAGACCCTTCGCCCTACTTGCCTACACCAACCACCATGCCCCATCTACTCTAGCCCCACCTGCCTACTTTTGGTCCATATTCCTCCAAACCTGTCCTATCCATGTACCTGTCTAACTGTTTCTTAAATGTTTCGATAGTCCCAGCCTCAACTACCTCCTCCGGCAGCTCATTCCATACACCCATTACGTTAGGCTGAAGGGCCTGTTACCACACTGTTACCACACTGTGAGACTCGATAAGAGTGATGGTATTGAATGTCTCTGGAGCCACAGTGGCGCTGGAAGTGTGTGCGGAGTGATTTTGTAGCTCGAGCCGCTGTGTGTGGGCACCATATTCCTGTACACATCAACAATCAGAGCCAAGAGTTTATCCAAGTTCCTTATCCAGCTGATCCTGCATCATGTGACCTCATCTCCTTACCAGGGCACTGAACTTGCTAGACAATGCCCTGGTTGTGTGAAACACAGTTACGTTCATCGCGTTGTCAATGACAAAGCCTTTCTTGGCTGACGGCCGGTGTTATTTCATGAATTTAATTGAGCTGAAGCTAAGACCAGAAGAACATCACCCATTCCTTCTCTCCAGAGAAGCTGCCTGTCCCGCTGAGTTACTCCAGCATTTTGTGTCTACCTTGGATTTAAACCAGTATCTGCAGTTCCTTCCCACACAAGCAGTCCTGAACTACTATCTACCTCATTGGTGATCCTCAGACTATCCTTGATCAGACATTGCTGACTTTACCTTGCACTAAACGTAATTCACTTTCTGCTGTATCTGTACACTGTGGACGGCTCGATTGTAATCATGTATTGTCTTTCTGCTGACTGGTTAGCACGCAACAGAAGCTTTTCACTGTACCTCAGTACACGTGACAATAAACTAAACTAAATGAAGCTAGCGGGGTCTATATTCCCTCTGCGACACAACCACAACTTTCCACAATGCACGACCCCTTTCTTGGGGGAGTTCACCCTTTGTTTGGTGAACATTGCCACGGTTCATCTGAAGAAACAGGAGCCATCCACCCAATAATTGGATAGCAGACGGATGGAAGTGGGACAGACAGTTGGTACTCAGCGGTAACTCAATGGGCCGAACGGAGGCTGTTGGTGAGGCAGGACTTGTACATGGGCGGATATCGGAATCAGATGAAATCTGTCCAATCTGGTGATCTGTTATAAAAATGTCACAGGCTCAGGAAGCCCTGAGTTTACATGAGTCCAAATCACAGAGTCGTAGGGCATGAAAATAGGACCTTCAGGAGTCCTTGGGGATCAGGAGATCTCAGGAGGTCTAAGGATCTCCTGAAGAGATCAGGACATCTCAGGTGGCTGTGGAGGTCAGGAGGTCCTCGGGAGATCAGTAGGTCACAGGATCTGCTCAGGAGACATGTGTGGATAATCAAGGAGCTTCACGATATCCTGAAGGTTAGATGCCAGTGCTTCTGACTGTGCATTCCAACACCAAACTCAATGCAGTGACCATGAGGGGGGTTGGGCATGGGGAGTGTTGGTCATGATGAGAGTGACCATGAGGAGCATTGGGCATGGGGAGCGATGATCTTTGAGGACAAGGTCTCAAGGGACCATGTTCTCCCTTCCCTCCAGACAACGAACAGTAAACCCAAAGCCAGGACTGTGTTCACTGACTCTGGGAGAGAAGGTGTGTGTGGGGAACCTTGAGGGCCTGTCCCACTTGGCAATGTTTTCATAGACTGCCGGCGTCATTGACTGACGTATCAGGGTCGCCGAGAGATTTAGAAAATTTCATAATCCAGCGGCGACAAAACAAATGTTGTGACACTTGAGGTGACACCGTGCGTCAATACGTAGGGTCATCATGCCGTGACACTGATCCTTCAGTGACCTGATACTTCAGTCACCGAAAAAATCGGCAAGTGGGACAGCCCTTTGGTTTCTCCTGCTGTATTTCAGCAGGTCCATTTGTCAATTGTTCGTCACAGCACTGAAACAGGCCCTTCGGCCCATCGTATCCATGCTGCATGCTGTCCCTGTTCAGGCCGTAGTCCTCAGGGACCTGGGCAAGCAAGATGTGCCCTTGCATCTCACCAAACTTGTGGCGCTCGGACCCCATGGTATACAGGTAAGGGCGGCACGGTGGCGCAGCGGTAGAGTTGCTGCCTCACAGGGCCAGAGACTCAGGTTCAATCCCAACTACGGGTGCTGTCTGTACGGAGTTTGTACGTTCTCCCCATGACCTGCGTAGGTTTTTTCCGGGTGCTCCGGTTTCCTCCCACACTCCAAAGACGTACAGGTTTGTAAGTTAATTGGCTTCTGTAAAACTTATAAATTGTCCCTAGTGTGTGTAGGATAGTGTTAGTGTGCGGGGATGGCTGGTCGGCACGGACTCAGCGGGCCGAAGGGTCTGTTTCTGCATTGTAGGAACTGCTGGTTTAAACTGAAGATTGGCACAAACTGGAACATTTTGTCACAAGGTTTGGATAGACACAAAGGAATGGGCAACGCTTCGGGTCGAGACCCTCCTTGAGACACAGAGTCAGGGGAGAGGGAAACGAACAAATTAATGAAAGATATGCAAAAAAGTAACGATGATAAAGGAGACAGGCCGTTGTTAGCTGTGGGCCAGGTGAAAACGAGTTACACACAACGAGATGTAATTCCTTCCTTTCAACGAGTTTAAACCTAATAATGAGCTCACATTATCATTTATTATATTTCATCAACATTTAATGATTCCAGGCCCCCGGGCAAACAATGCTAGACTCTGCAGCAGTTATCCATGCACCTGATATATTTACCGGCTAATATCCAGACACTAATGCTGAGGTAAAGAAGTATGTCATTGTAATCTGGGAGATAACAAAGTGTAAAATGAGAAGCCACAGTCAGTGTGAGGCGGTCACCAGCACAAACAAGCTTGTATGTTTCCCACTAAGATTTCAAAGAAATCGGATCTGAATATTTGAAGTTTGCCACAAGTGTTGAACATGGGAACTATTACTAGAGGCTTAGACACAGAGTGCTGGAGTAACTCAGCGGGTCAGGCAGCATCTGTGGAGAACATGGATAGGTGACGTTTCACAGAGTGCTGGAGTAACTCAGCGGGTCAGGCAGCATCTGTGGAGAACATGGATAGGTGACGTTTCACAGAGTGCTGGAGTAACTCAGCGGGTCAGGCAGCATCTGTGGAGAACATGGATAGGTGACGTTTCACAGAGTGCTGGAGTAACTCAGTGGGTCAGGCAGCATTTGTGGAGAACATGGATAGGTGACGTTTGGGTCAAGACCCTTCTTCATGCTGACCCATTCCTAGTGGCTTAGTTTAGTTTAGTTTAGAGAAACAGCGTGGAAACAGGCCGACCAGCGATCCCCGCACACTAACACTATCCTACACACACTGGGGATAATTCACAATTTTGTACAGAAGACAGTTAACCTACAAACCTGCATGTCTTTGGAGTGTGGGAGGAAACCGGAGCACCCGGAGAAAACCCACGCAGGTCACAGGGAGAATGTAAAACTCCGTACAGACAGCATCTGTAGTCGTTCAAATCACTGCCATCCAGTCACCTTGACATCCACCGTCATCACATGTTTTGAGAGGCTAGTTATGGAAGGCATGAAAGCCAGTCTACCCAGCGGCCTCGACCCGCTGCAGTCCACCTAACACCATAACAGTTCCACGGAAGTGTCCATCGCACTGGCCCTACACTCATCCCTGGAACACCTGGATAAGAGAGCCATCTACTCCAGACTCCTGGTCATAGACGACAGCTCTGCCTTTAACACCATTATCCCATCCAAGCTCATCACCAAACATGGGGGACTTGGAGGCTGCACCCATCTCTGCAACTGGATCCTTGACTTCCCTGACCAACAGACCCAATCAGTGATGATACGGAACAAATCATCCTCTACGATGATCCTCAACACTGGTGCTCACACAAGGCTGTGTTGTCAGCCCCCTTCTTTACACCTTGGACACCCACGACTGTGCAGACATTTACAAAGCTAATTCCATTTACAAATTCACAGACGACACCACCATTGTGGGCCGGATATCAAATAATGATGAGATGGAGTAGAGGAAGGAGATTGAGAAGCTGGTGTCCTGGTGTCGAGACAACAACCTTTCTCCCAATGTCAGCAAGACTAAGGAGATAGTGATTGGCTTCAGGAAGTGAAGCGGTTCGCATTCCCCAGTTTGCATTGACGGCACTGAAGTAGAGAAGGTTGAAGTCAATATCACCAACAACTTCTCCTGGACCACCCATAGTGAAGCACTGACCAAGAAAGCACATCAACGCCTCTACTTCCTTACAAGGCTTAGGAAGATCAGCATGTCCCGTACAACTCTCACCAACTTGCATCACAGCACAGTTTGGGAACAGCTCCGTCAAAGACCGCTATAAATTGCAGAGAATTATGGACGCAGCCCAGACCCTCACACAAACCAACCTCCCTTCCACTGACTCCATCTACACCTCACGCTGCCTCGGCAAGGCCAGCAGCATCATCAAGGACCAGTCTCACCCCGGTCACTCCCTCTTCTCCCCTCTCCCATCGGGCAAGAGGTACAGAAGTGTGGAAACGCACGCACACCTCCAGATTCAGGGACAGTTTCTTCCCAGCTGTTATCAGGCAACTGAACCATCCTACCACAACTAGAGAGCGGTCCTGAACTACTGTCTACCTCATTGGTGACCCTCGGACTATCTTTAATCGGACTTTACCTTGCACCAAACGTTATTGCCTTATCCATTATCTGTACACTGTGAATGGCTCAAATGTAATCATGCATTGTCTTTCCGCTGACTGGCTAGCACGCAAGAAAAGCTTTTCACTGTACCTCGGTACATGTGACAATAAACTGAACTGAAGTACCATTGGCCTGTGACAATAATGTTAGTTAAGTTTGATAAGTTTTAATGTCCCCCCTCACCCTTCTAAACTCCAGCGAGTACAGGCCCAGTGCCGACAAACGCTCATCATATGTTAACCCACTCATTCCTGGGATCATTCTCGTGCACCTGCTCTGGATCCTCTCCAGAGCCAACACGTCCTTCCTCAGATACGGGGCCCAAAATTGCTCACAATACTCCAATCGGCCTGGCCAGCACCTTATAGAGCCTCAGCATTACACCCCTGTTTCTGTATACAAGCCCTCTTGAAATAAATGCCAGCATTGTGTTCGCCTTCCTCCAATTTCCGAATTCTCTCACCATTTAGAAAATATTCTCCAGAGATGCTGCCTGACCCACGGAGTTATTCTGGCACTTTGTGTCTTACGTGGGGTAGAGCAGTTGCTATAAGGTGATTCCACACCTGTGTACACCTGGTACACACCTCCAGGTGTGTCCTTCATCCACGTGTAAACAGAAAACGATGCAACATAAAATACCGCAGGTGATGGATATCTGAGTGAAAACAGGATCTAGTGGAATTGCTCAGCGGGTCAGGCAACATTTGTGGGGAGAGAGCCTGGGCCAACGGTCCAGGCCAATGGTCATGCGATCCTGGCGACTGAGATTTCCTGCAGTCCCCCACTGCTGTTTCACCTCACTAGACACAGACAGGGACCACATGATGCAGGAGAACACAACCCTTACCGTGATGTCTTTCCCGGCCCACTTGCACTCATCTCTCCGTGCTGGATTGGGAGGCCACACAATCTGCAAGATCAAAGAGGACACGGGATCATTATCTCCCTCCATATGGGACGATACAATAGAACTTTATTCATCACAGGAGGGAATGTCAGTGGGTACTAATAAGGCCGAGATAGATAGATCCGTGATTAGTACGGGTGTCAGGGGTTATGGGGAGAAGGAAGGAGATTGGGGTTAGGAGGGAGAGATAGATCAGCCATGATTGAATGGTGGTGTAGACTTGATGGGCCGAATGGCCTAATTCTGCTCCTAACACTTATGAACGTCTGAATGACTCGGTGGGCTGAAGGGCCCGTGTTTGCGCTGTGTCTCTAAGCTAAACTAAATGACACTAAACTAAACGCGCTGGTAATTGAAGGCAAGCATACAGTACGCCTTCTCTACCACGCTGTCTAATGTTGCAAATTACACAGCACGGTTTGTTAATCCAAATCCTACACTGTCATAATTGCCTCATTTATCTCGAATGGAATTTATTTATATTCATTCACCGAGTTATCGTGTAGATAATAGAAACATCGACAATAGGTGCAGGAGTAGGCCATTCGGCCCTTCCAGCCAGCACCGCCATTCAATATGATCATGGCTGATCATCTAAAATCAGTTCCCCGTTCCTGCTTTCTCCCCATATCCCTTGATTCCGTTAGCCCCAAGAGCAAAAACTCTCTCTCTCTTGAAAACATCCAGTGAATCGGCCTCCACTGTCTTCTAGGGCAGATAATTCCACAGATTCACCTCACTAGATTCACCTCACACGGGATTCCAGGATGGTGTGCTGCCTTCCTGGTGCCAGGATCCAGGATGTTACGGACAGAGTGCAGACAATCCTCAAGGGCGAAGGTGACCAGCCGGAAGTGGTCGTGCATGTTGGCACAAATGATGTTGGAAAGAAGGAGATGAATTTTTTGCAGCGGGACTTCAGAGAGCTCGGAAAAATGCTGAAAAGCAGGACTTCCAGGGTTGTTATCTCCAGTTTGCTTCCAGTTCCTCGTGCTGGCGAGAGCAGGAACAGGGAGATATGGGACCTGAATGTGTGGCTGAGGAACTGGTGCAGGGGGCAGGGATTTAGATTCTTAGATCACTGGGATTTTTTTTATAGTAAGGGGGAACTGTACAAAAGGGACGGATTGCATCTTAACAGGTGGGGGACCAGCATTCTGGCCGGCAGGTTTGCCACTGCTACACGGATGGTTTTAAACTGAATAAGGGGGGTGGGGTATCAAATGGGATAGTCGAGGACGGAGTTAGAGGGAAAGAGAGTAAAGCGATGGTTAATGACCCCAGAATTAACGGGGAAGAAAGCTCACAAAGGGATAGGAGAGTATGGCCAAGTGTAATAGGGATCGATGTGAAAGGGGCCACTTGTCAACATAATTGTATAAGGAGTAAGAGTGTTGTAAAAACAAGCCTGAAGGCTTTGTGTCTCAATGCGAGGAGCATTCGTAATAAGGTGGATGAGTTGAAGGTGCAGATAGCGATTAATGACTATGCTATAGTTGGAATCACGGAGACTTGGCTCCAGGATGACCAAGGCTGGGAGCTGAACATCCAGGGATATTCAATATTCAGGAGGGATAGACGAAAAGGAAAAGGAGGTGGGGTAGCGTTGCTGGTGAGAGAGGAGATTAATGCAATAGAAAGGAAGGACATTAGCGTGGAGGATGTGGAATCGATATGGGTAGAGCTGCGAAACTCTAAGGGGCAGAAAACGCTAGTGGGAGCTGTGTACAGGCCACCTAACAGTAGTATTGGAGTTGGGGATGGCATCAAACAGGAAATTAGAAATGCGTGCAACAAGGGTAACACGGTTATAATGGGTGACTTCAATCTGCATGTAGATTGGGTGAATCAAATTGGCAGGGGTGCTGAGGAAGAGGATTTCCTGGAATGTATGCGGGATAGTTTTCTCAACCAACATGTGGAGGAACCAACGAGAGAGCAGGCTATTCTAGACTGGGTATTGAGTAATGAGGAAGGGTTAGTTAGCAGTCTTGTTGTGCGTGGCCCCTTGGGCAAGAGTGACCATAATATGGTTGAGTTCTTCATTAGGATGGAGAGTGACAAAATTAAGTCAGAAACAAGGGTTCTGAACTTGAACAAAGGTAACTTTGAAGGTATGAGATGTGAATTGGCCAAGATAGACTGGCAGGTGATTCTTAAAGGGTTGACAGTGGATGTGCAATGGAAGGTATTTAAAGACTGCATGGATGAAGTACAAAAGTTGTTCATACCAGTTTGGCAAAAGAATAAATCGGGGAAGGTGGTGCATCCATGGATAACAAGGGAAATCAGGGATAGTATAAAAACAAAAGATGAGGCATACAAATTTGCCAGAAAAAGCAGCCTACCGGAGGACTGGGAGAAATTCAGAATCCAGCAGAGGAGGACAAAGGGCTTAATTAGGAAAGGGAAAATAGATTATGAAAGGAAACTGGCAGGGAACATAAAAACTGACTGCAAAAGTTTTTATAGATATGTAAAGAGAAAGAGACTAGTTAAAACAAATGTTGGTCCCTTGCAGTCAGAAACAGGTGAATTGATCATGGGGAACAAGGACATGGCAGACCAATTGAATAACTACTTTGGTTCTGTCTTCACTAAGGAAGACATAAATAATCTGCCGGAAATAGCAGTGGAACGGGGGTCAAATAAGATGGAGGAACTGAGTGAAATCCAGGTTAGCCGGGAGGTGGTGTTGGGTAAATTGAACGGATTGAAGGCCGATAAATCCCCAGGGCCAGATAGTCTGCATCCCAGAGTACTCAAGGAGGTAGCCACAGAAATAGTGGATGCATTAGTGATAATTTTTCAAAATTCCTTAGATTCTGGAGTAGTTCCTGAGGATTGGAGGGTAGCTAATGTAACCCCACTTTTTAAAAAAGGAGGGAGAGAGAAAGCGGGGAATTACAGACCAGTTAGTCTAACATCGGTAGTGGGGAAACTGCTAGAGTCAGTTATTAAAGATGGGATAGCAGCGCATTTGGAAAGTGGTGAAATCATTGGACAAAGTCAGCATGGATTTACGAAAGGTAAATCATGTCTGACAAATCTGATAGAATTTTTCGAGGATGTAACTAGTAGAGTGGATAAGGGAGAACCAGTGGATGTGTTATATCTAGACTTTCAGAAGGCTTTCGACAAGGTCCCGCATAAGAGATTAGCATACAAACTTAAAGCACACGGTATTGGGGGTTCAGTATTGATGTGGATAGAGAACTGGCTAGCAGACAGGAGGCAAAGGGTAGGAGTAAACGGGTCCTTTTCAGAATGGCAGGCAGTGACTAGTGGGGTGCCGCAAGGCTCAGTGCTGGGACCCCAGCTATTTACAATATATATTAATGATTTGGACGAGGGAATTCAATGCAACATCTCCAAATTTGCAGATGATACCAAGCTGGGGGGTATAGTTAGGTGTGAGGAGGATGCTTGGAGGCTGCAGGGTGATTTGGATAGGCTGAGTGAATGGGCAGATGCATGGCAGATGCAGTACAATGTGGATAAATGTGAGGTTATCCACTTTGGTGGCAAAAACATGAGGGTAGACTATTATGTGAATGGTGGCAGATTAGGTAAGGGGGAGATGCAACGAGACCTGGGTGTCAAGGTACACCAGTCATTGAAAGTAGGCATGCAGGTGCAGCAGGCAGTGAAGAAAGCAAATGGTATGTTAGCATTCATAGCGAAAGGATTTGAGTATAGGAGCAGGGAGGTTCTACTGCAGTTGTACAGGGTTTTGGTGAGGCCACACCTGGAGTACTGCGTACAGTTTTGGTCTCCAAATCTGAGGAAAGACATCCTTGCCATAGAGGGGGTACAGAGAAGATTCACCAGACTGATTCCTGGGATGTCAGGACTTTCATATGAGGAAAGATTGGATAGACTCGGTTTGTACTCGATGGAATTTAGAAGATTGAGGGGGGATCTTATAGAAACCTACAAAATTCTTAAGGGGTTGGACAAGCTAGATGCTGGAAGATTGTTCCCGATGTTGGGGGAGTCCAGAACAAGGGGTCACAGTCTAAGGATAAGGGGGAATTCCTTTAGGACCGAAATGAGGAAAACATTCTTTACACAGAGAGTGGTGAGTCTCTGGAATTCTCTGCCACAGAAGGTAGTTGAGGCCAGTTCATTGGCTATATTTAAGAGGGCATTAGATGTGGCACTTGTGGCTAAAGGGATCAGGGGGTATGGAGAGAAGGCAGGTACGGGATACTGAGTTGGATGATCAGCCATGATCACATTGAATGGCGGTGCAGGCTCGAAGGGCCGAATGGCCTACTCCTGCACCTATTTTCTATGTTTCTATGTTTCTATGTTTCACAACTTTCTGGGTGAAAACGTTTTTCCTCATCTCAGTCCCAAATGGCCGACCCCTTATTCTTAAAATGTTCTAGACTCCCCCAACTTCGGGAATATTTTTCCTGCACCTAGCCTGTCCAATCCCTTAATAATTTTATATGCTTCCATAAGATCCCCTCTCATCCTAAATTCCAGTGAATACAAACCCAGTCGACCCATTATTTTATCGTACGTCAGTCCTGCCATCCCGGGTATTAACCTGGTGAACATACGCTGCACTCCCGCAGTAGCAAGGCTCTGCAAGGCTCATTGACATTCAGAACGCATCAGACAGATAGATAGCTGCAATGTTTATTTTGATGCGGCTGCAGCCAGCAGCATTTATCTTTCTGTTTGGTTCATCATTTTATCACCTGTCTGGTCAGAGCACGCTCTGCTTTAGTGAAAGGACATCGGTTTCAGCGTTTAAACATCTGCTTCATGCGCCACAGAGGCTGACTGACCTAATGGGCATTTTCCACACTTTTGTTAAACTAAGAAACTCTCCCCCGAGAGGAGTAAATATTTTCCCAAAATCTCCCCAGCTCTCTGAATGAGTGTCGAACAGCACCCACGCACACACACTAACACACACACTAACACTCACTAACTCACACACACACTAACACTAACACACACACACACACTAACTCACACACACACTAACACACACACTAACACTCACTAACTCACACACACACTAACACACACACTAACACTCACTAACTCACACACACACTAACACACACACTAACACTCACTAACTCACACACACACTAACACTAACACACACACACAGACTAACTCACACACACACTAACACACACACTAACACTCACTAACTCACACACACTAACACACACACTAACACTCACTAACTCACACACACACTAACACACACACTAACACTCACTAACTCACACACACACTAACACTAACACACTAACACTCACACTAACACGCACACTAACACTCACTCACTCACACACTAACACGTACACACACTCACACACGTAGTCACGCACAAACACATACACACTAACACACACTCACACAAACACATACACACAATAACTCACACACACACTAACACACACACTAAAACTAACACACACACGCTAACACTAACACTAACACACACACTAACACTCACTAACTCACACACTAACTCTAACACGTACACACACTCACACACAGGCACGCACAAGCACACACACTAACTCATACACACACTAACACACACTCACACAAACACATACACACACTAACTCACTCATACACACACTAACTCACACATACACACACACTAACACATACACACAAACACACACACACTAACACATACACACAAACACACACACACTAACTCACACTCACACAAACACACACACACACACGTGTGTGTTGGTGGGGAGGGGGAAGGCAGCTGTTCTGAACCCTATCCATGGGCTGTTAGTGGACCTCAACCACTCACCCACGGGCAGTGGGAATTATACATTCCTGGCCACTGGACCACATCAAAATAAACATTGCAGTTATCTATCTGAAGCCTCTGTCAACGAGCCGTGCAGATTATCTACAGGACAACTGGGTGAATGAGTATAAACAAATTCCATTTGAGAATCAGTAAATGAGGCAATTACAACAGCAAGATTTGGATTTTCAATTTAAGGATTAAGAAACTCAGCTGTGTCATTCCCAACACAAGTAGACAGAACGGAAAGGAGGCCGGTATCTTGCAGACAGACACAGAGTGCTGGGGTAACTCAGCGGGTCAGGCAGCATCTGTGGAGAACATGGATAGGTGACGTTTCACAGAGTGCTGGAGTAACTCAGCGGGACAGGAAGCATCCGTGGAGAGAAGGAATGGGTGACATTTTGGGTCGAGACTTTTCTTCAAGTATCTTGCCTTAATCGGTCGGGGCGTTGCGTCTAAGAGCCAGGAAGTCTATAGGACGTTGGTTGGGCCACAGTTGGAGCATTGCGTGCAGTTCTGGTCGGTCCCATTACAGGAAGGATGTGGGGGCTTTGGAGACTTTGGGTGCAGAGGAGGTTTACCGGAATGATGCCGGGATTAGAGGGGATTAGCTACAGGGGGAGGCTGGGACAGTCTGGGATTATTGTTTTCTCTGGTACATTGGAGTCAGATAGGAGGTCTATGGATAGGGTAGACAGTCAGAAGCTTTTTCCCAGAATGTCATGAGGGTTTAAAAACAGAGGGAGTAAGTTTAAAATGACACGTATTTTACACAGAGGGTGGTGGGTGCCTGGAACGCGCTGCCAGGGGTGGGGGTGGAGGCAGATACGATCGTGGTGTTTAAGCACCGGATGGGTTCCAATCAGCGAACGTGATGTTTTAAAATGATTCATACCATGATGGGATTAGATGAGCTGAAAGCTGCACCTTCCTTCAAGAATGTAGCCTTTAGTAACAGTGAATCGTGCTTAGAATTGTCAGTATTACCCCGCTGCACAAGGAGGAAGCAAAGCAGAATAGTGGGAACTATTGGCCAGTTTCTCTGACTGCGGTGGCCGGTAAGATTTTAGAGGCCTTTAGAAAGGATAAGGTTACAAAAGTCAGCGTGACTTTGTGAAGGGGAGGTCTTGCTTCACATTTTTGCTGGAATTCTTTGAAGAAGTAAATAGCAGGACAGACAAAGAGGAGTCAGTAGATGTTGTTTACTTAGATTTCCAGAAAGCCTTTCATAAGGTGCCACACGTGAGGCTGCTTAGAAAGATGAGAGCCCACGGCATCGAAGAGCAGATACCAGTGAGGCCAGCCGGTTAGCTCGATGGCAGAAGACAATGAGAGGCAAAAAAGGGGTTTTATTTAATTAGTACAAGTGCCAGAGGTAATGGGGAGAAGGCAGGAGAATAGGGCTAGGAGGGAGAGATAGATCAGCCATGACTGAATGGCGGAGTAGACTTGATGGGCTGAATGGCCTAATTCTACTCCTATCACTTATGACCTTATGAGAATGCACCCATCGACATGTAATACAGTTGCAACCTTTAAACCTGCTACACAATCAAAGAGGAACGAGTGACTGTTGAGAATGTGAAGGTCACCGTTTGCTCGACACGCGATGTGTAATTATTGGATCCATTTCCCAGGTTCACACACAGGCCCCTCACAACCCACACCAGGACGGCACGGTGGCGCAGCGGGTAGAGCTGCTGCCTCACAGTGCCAGAGACCCGGGTTCTACCCTGACTACGGGTGCTGTCTGTACGGAGTTTGTACGTTCTCCCCGTGACCTGCGTGGGTTTTCTCCGGGTGCTCCGGTTTCCTCCCACACTCCAGAGACGTGCAGGTTTTAAGTGAATTGGCTTCGGTAAAGATAGTAAATTGTCTCTAGTGTGTGTAGGATAGTGTTAGTGTACGGGGTGATCTCTGGGCTGCGCAGACTCAGTGGGCCGAAGGGCCTGTTTCCACGCTGTATCTCTAAATTCTAAACCCGCAGTCTGTGATTTTTAACGCGCTGGCTGCCAGGGGTGGGGGGGGAGGCAGATACGATCGTGGTGTTTAAGAGGCTTTTAGACAGGCACGTGGATACGCAGGGAATGGAGGGATACGGATCACGGGCAGGCAGAGGGGATTAGTTTAACTTGGCGTCGTGTCCGGCACGGACATTGTGGGCCGAAGGGCCTGTTCCTGTGCTGGACTGTGTTCAGTGTACGTTCATAGTGAATTACGGAACCTTCCTCAGTGGAATCAGTTTCAGGATCTGTTGCAGATGGTGACTAGAAGGAGGTATGTGGGAAGGAACTGCAGATGCTGGTTACACTAAAGATACACACAAAATGCTGGAGTAACTCAGTGGGTCAGGCAGCATCTCTGGAGAGAAGGAATAGATGATGTTTCGGGTGGAGTCTGGTCATTTGTTCCACATCTCTCGATATCACCGTCTACATCTCTCGTCTCCCTCTCCCCTGACTCTCAGCCTGAAGAAGTGTCTCGGCCTGAAACGTCACCCGTTCCTGCTCTCCAGAGAAGCTGCCTGTCCCGCTGAGTTACTCCAGCGTTTTGTGTTACACTTGAGTTGAGAATAGACATTCCAACAGCAAGTGTAACAGGTAAAACTAAACCAATCACAAGGTCATTTTTGGGCTTTGTTAACTTGTCGGCAGCAGCCCAGGAATGGTTGGTTAGGCAGGGACAATAGAGTCACTAGGCTGAGATAATAACAGCATTAGCACAAGCAGCCAGCTGGGTAATAGTTGGTGTGTGGAGAATGTGTGGCTGTTCCCTGCTGTTTGTGATCCACCGCCTGTATTGGGAGGAATCGCTGCAAGTGGCTGATGGACAAGGTCAAAGCCAAACCAAAATCAAAGGAGAAAGTGTCGAGATATTGAAATGAAGATGGAATATGCGATCTGATGAAGGGTCTCGACCCAAAACGTCACCTATCCATGTTCTCCACAGATGCTGCCTGACCCGCTGAGTTACTCCAGCACTCTGTGAAACGTCACCTATCCATGTTCTCCACAGATGCTGCCTGACCCGCTGAGTTACTCCAGCACTCTGTGAAACGTCACCTATCCATGTTCTCCACAGATGCTGCCTCACCCGCTGAGTTACTCCAGCACTCTGTGAAACGTCACCTATCCATGTTCTCCACAGATGCTGCCTGACCCGCTGAGTTACTCCAGCACTCTGTGAAACGTCACCTATCCATGTTCTCCACAGATGCTGCCTGACCCGCTGAGTTACTCCAGCTTTTTGTGCCTAACTTTGCAAAATGCGAAGGAATGGTTAATATATATTGCTGAAAGTTAAACAAAAATAAGATTTGTTTAAACAAAACTTTTCTCACATCTGGTGCATCACGGTGGTGCAGCAGGTAGAGCTGCTGCCTCACAGCGCCAGAGACCCAGGTTCCATCCTGACTAAGGGTGCTGCCTCTACAGAGTTTGTACGTTCTCCCCATGACCTGCGTGGGTTTTCTCCGGGGGCTCCGGTTTCACATTCCAAATTAAACGTTTGTATTGTTTACAGATACACCCCATCGAGTCCGCACCGACCAGCGATCCCCGCACACAAACACTATCCTACACACACTGGAGACAATTTACTGAAGCCAATTAACATTCAAACCTACATGCCGTTGGAGTGTGGGAGGAAACTGGAGCACCCGGAGAAAACCCACGCAGGTCACGGGGAGAACGTGCAAACTCCGTACAGACAGCACCCGTAGTCAGGATGGAACCCGGGTCTCTGGCGCTGTGAGGCAGCAGCTCTACCCGCTGCACCACCGTACTGCCCACTGCAACGTGCTGGAATGGAGGAGGATATTTAGCCCCTTGAACCTCTGCCATAGTTTACTGGGAGCAAGTGGGTCTCGACAGAAAACGGCACCTATCCCTTCTCTCCAGAGATGCTGCCTATCCCGCTGAGTTACTCCAGCACTTTGTGTCTATCTTTGGTGTAAACCAGCACTTGCAGTTCCTTTCTGCATCTTCACTCCATTTCCCTCCCATTTGTTCCTCAACAATTACAGATCTGCACGGGAACAGACCCTTCGGCCCAACTCGCATTGACTACGCCAACATTAAAGGACACGTCACAGCTATATGCCTAGAAGAGGTTTTGGGGGATCAGCTTAGATGGGGCCCAGAGTAGTTGAATCGAGGACCAGAGGACAGAGGATTAAGGTCAGGAGGGAAATCTGGGGGGTAAACCTTTTCACATAAAGATTGGCGGGTGTATGGAACAAGCCAACAAGATGTCCCACGTAAGCTTGTCCCATTTGCCCTGTCTGGCCCATATCCCCCTAAACCTATGCCATCCATGAACCTAGAGACATAGAAAATAGGTGCAGGAGTAGGCCATTCGGCCCTTCGAGCCAGCACCGCCATTCAATATGATCATGGCTGATCATCCACACTCAGTATCCCGTTCCTGCTTTCTCCCCATATCCCTTGATTCCATTAGGCCTAAGAGCTAAATCTAACTCTCTCTTGAAAACATCCAGTGAATTAACCATATAACATATAACAATTACAGCACGGAAACAGGCCATCTCGGCCCTTCAAGTCCGTGCCGAACAACTTTTTTCCCTTAGTCCCACCTGCCTGCACTCATACCATAACCCTCCATACCCTTCTCATCCATATGCCTATCCAATTTATTTTTAAATGATACCAACGAACCTGCCGCCACCACTTCCACTGGAAGCTCATTCCACACCGCTACCACTCTCTGAGTAAAGAAGTTCCCCCTCATGTTACCCCTAAACCTCTGTCCCTTAATTCTAAAGTCATGTCCTCGTGTTTGAATCTTCCCTATTCTCAAAGGGAAAAGCTTGTCCACATTAACTCTGTCTATCCCTCTCATCATTTTAAAGACCTCTATCAAGTCCCCCCTTAACCTTCTGCGCTCCAGAGAATAAAGACCTAACTTATTCAACCTATCTCTGTAACTTAGCTGTTGAAACCCAGGCAACATTCTAGTAAATCTCCTCTGTACCCTCTCTATTTTGTTGACATCCTTCCTATAATTGGGCGACCAAAATTGTACACCATACTCCAGATTTGGTCTCACCAACGTCTTGTACAATTTTAACAATTTTAACAATTGTCCTCCACTGCCTTCTGCAGCAGAGAATTCCACAGATTCACAACTCTCTGAGTGAAAAAGTTTTTCCTCATCTCAGTCCTAAATGGTTGACCCCTTATTCTTAAACTGTGGCCCCTGGTTCTGGACTCCCCCAACATCGGGAACATTTTTCCTGCATCTAGCCTGTCCAATCTATTAAGAATTTTATATGTTTAAGATCCCCTCTCATCCTTCTAAATTCCAGAGTATACAAGCCCAGCCCAGACTCTCCCACTAGTGGAAACATCCTCTCCACATCCACTCTATCCAGGCATTTCAAGCCCCTACATGAACCAGCAGAGATACCTTGGCAGCAATACCCCTGAACACAGGTTTAACAACAAGCTGGTGTATCTGGACAATGTCTTGTACATAAAGTCTGGTTTAGGAGTGTCGAAGTGGCGTGAACTCAGTGATTACCGCACAAATACCAGACTGATTCCTGGGATGTCAGGACTTTCATATGAGGAAAGATTGGATAGACTCGGCTTGTACTCGCTGGAATTTAGAAGATTGAGGGGGGATCTTATAGAAACTTACAAAATTCTTAAGGGGTTGGACAAGCTAGATGCTGGAAGATTGTTCCCGATGTTGGGGGAGTCCAGAACAAGGGGTCACAGTCTAAGGATAAGGGGGAATTCCTTTAGGACCGAAATGAGGAAAACATTCTTTACACAGAGAGTGGTGAGTCTCTGGAATTTCATTTCAGAGTCACGTGAGTGACTTCGTGAAGAGCCCGCCGGCACGCATGCGCGACATATCGTCGCATCGCATTGCTGCCGACGGCTGGTCGGGAGCGCGGCTCCTGACCAGCCCTTCAGAGGGCCGACTCAGGTAAGGCTAAGCCCCCTAGAGTTGGTGTTTCCTGTTGGGGGGGGGGGGAGCAGTGTGTTCTCTCCCTACAGGAACGTGGATTTGGAGTCGCCGGCACTTATCCCGGAGCCTTTCTCAGCGGCTCACCTGCGAGTCGGGCCGGGAAACAGGCGTGGGAGTCGGGGAGCCCTGTTGGTACAGGGCCCGACCCGCCGATACACCGGAGCTCCAGTGTGAGTTGGTGTCTTGTTGTGGCGGGTGTATATTATGTTCTCTCCCTGCAGGTACGTGGGGAAATGGACGTGGATGTCGGGGAGCCCTGTTGTTACCGGGCCCGACCCGCCGCTATGCAGGAGCTCCAGTGCCGATTCAAGGAGCAGGTGCTCCAGTGTTGATTTGAGGAGCAGGAGCTCCAGTGCTGGATTAAGGAGCAGGAGCTCCAGTGCTGATTCGAGGAGCAGGAGCTCCAGTGCTGATTCAAGGAGCAGGAGCTCCAGTGCTGGTTCCAGGAGCAGGAGCTCCAGTGCTGATTCAAGGAGCAGGAGCTGTGCTGATTCGAGGAGCAGCAGCTCCAATGCTGATTCCAGGAGCCGAGAACGGGGTGCCTCTCGAAAGGGGGGACCCTGCCACAAGTTCGCCATTGGCGACCACGGGGAAGGGGTCGTGCTGCGGCCCGACCCCCCTCCGCTAGCCCTTCGTTGAAGGGCAGGGGAGGAGCCCGTAAGCCTAAACCCGGTTCGGGCCAAGGCTCCACCAGCCACCATGGTGCGGTCTGGTGCAACGGCGGGACCTGGGTCTGTGAGATCTGCTATCCAACTCCCAAACCCCGCCGCTGGGACGGGGGGCTTGGGTACGGTCCCGCCTCGGTCGCCGAGTCCCCTGTCGATGGGGGGGAAGAGACCGTGCGTCGGCAAGGTCCACGATGTGGACAGCCGGCAAGCCCGCGCGGGCGTCGCTCCATGCTTCTGCTGGAGTCGACCCCAAGCAGTCAGGGCCCTTTGTGGCAATGGCTTCCGCTCCCGTTAAACGGAGACGGTTGAACACCTTTCCCGCGCGGGAATCGCGCGGTTCGCTGCGGCGGCCGATAGCGACAACTTCCGGCACCGAGATCACTTCTCAGAGGTGCGGGCCGATGAAAGGAGCCCCGGCAATCTTTCTGAGCCGGAGGTCTCCGACCACCCCAGTGTTCAGGGTGAAGGGCGTATGGCCGCATGACGCGGCTACTGGAGAGGAGCCATCCAGCTCCAGTAGGCACAGGGAGGTTAACCGCCGTCAGCAGAAGCTGAGAACCGTCAGCAGACACTAAGCCCAGCGAACTGCTCCTCCCTTCAACGAGCCCATACGCCACGGTCGCCGAGTCCCCCATGGATGGGAGGACGAGACTATGCGTCGGCTAGGTCCATGATATGGGCAGCCGGCAAGCCCGCGCGGGCGTCGGATCTCCATGCTAAGTCAGGTGCCGACTTCCCATCGCATTTGCCCTCCGAGGCAGCGAGACCAAGCTCCGCCGAGGAGGCGTTTGAGAGTACCTCCCGCGCGGGAATCGCTCAGCTTCGCTGCAGCGGCTACCGGCGACAACTTTCCGGCACCAGGTTCACCTCGATGAGGTGTGGGCCGATGGACGAAGCCCCAGCAGTTCAGCAGAACATGAGGACTTCGGCCGCCCGAGTTTTAGCTCAAGGGGCGTATTGGCCAGGATGGAGCGGATATTGGAGCCCCTCCTGCAGCAGAATCAAAAAATTTCGGGGAAGACTTCTCCAAGAGGGAAGGATATTCGGGGTCCTCCATCCCAGCATATGCCTCAACGGAAGTTTACGCTGTCTGCCGTTGAGCAGGCAGCAGGCACGGCTGAAATTTTTCGTCGGAACAAAAGGCGTGATAGAGAAAACTATTCACAAGCCCATTGAATTCGTCTCCCATATTTTTACTAGGCCAAAAAGGATGGAGGTTGTCGGGTGATTATTGACTTGACCAGTTGAATACCTTTGTAACATATACACATTTTAAAATGGACACCTTTTGAGACAGCCAAATCACTGCTTTCGCATGGTTGCTTTATGGCATGTATTGATTTGAAAGATGCATGCTATTCAGTGTCCATCCGGAAACATCACCGGAAATTTTTGAAATTTGTCTGGATGGATCAGCTCTGGCAATATCGGGCCTTACCAAATGGGCTTACTACCGCCCTAGGCTTTACTAAATTACTCAAACCTATTATGGCCAAATTACGTATACAACATCATATTGTAATGGCTTATTTAGATGATATTCTGATTATTGGCAACACTCTGGAAGCAGCTGAAAGCGCTGTTTCAGCAACTGTTACTATATTTCAGCAGCTGGGGTTTATAGTCCATCCAGAAAAATCGAAGTTTCACCCATCCCAGGTTATGGATTATTTGGGTTTCACGGTGGACTCTATTCTAATGAGGGCCAACATTCCATTTCACAAGGTGGAGGATGTTTCCCTTGCATGTCAGGATCTCGCATCCGCCAGTATACCATCTATTCGGCATACAGCTAAGATGATTGGGAAAATCGTAGCTTTATTTCCGGCAGCCCGGTTTGGACCTTTGCATTATCAAAATCTGCAAAGGGCCAAGATTGCTGCGTTAAAAAAGAACGCTGGTCATTTTGACAGACCTATGGGGCTGCCTTCCGATGCTAAGCTTGAGCTACAATGGTGGGTGTCCAATATTGGCAAGGCATTCAAACCCATTGTTGTGCCCAATCCGGTGGTATATTTGCAAACTGACGCAAGCTCTCTAGGCTGGGGAGCTGCGGACAGCTCTTCTAGTTGTGGAGGCAGGTGGGATCCCCTTGAAGCTAGCATGTTGCTAATACAAGGGATTAACTATTTGAAGCTGCTTGCAGCATTTCACGGACTGCGGGCATATTGTGCTAATCTTAGTGGTACTCATGTCCGTCTCCAAATAGACAACACTACAGCGGTGGCATATTTAAACCATATGGGCGGTACCAGGTCAGTCTCTTGTGACAAATTGGCTAATACTATTTGGTGCTGGTGTATTGATCGAGATATTTGGATTTCAGCTACCTATTTGCCAGGTAGGCTTAATACTGTGGCAGACACCAGGTCACGCAAATTCAATGATAGTTTGAGTGGATGCTGCATCCTCAAATATTTGCCCAAATTACAGCCAAATTTGGCCAACCGGATATCGACCTTTTTGCGTCCCGGTTGAACCATCAGGTACCGACATATGTTTCATGGGAACAAGACCCTGGGGCATTAGCGATTGATTCATTCTCGCTAGACTGGGGGAAGTGGTTTTTCTATGCATTCCCCCCGTTTTGCCTCATCAGTCGGGTCTTACAAAAAATCAGGATGGATTCTGCCAGAGGCATTCTTGTCATACCCGACTGGCCTACACAGCCTTAGTATCCGGTGGTCTCTGACATGATTAGTCAACCTTGGGTCCCTCTAGAGGGTTGCCCACATTTGGTTTCTCACCCTGTCTCAGGGGAGTTACACCCCTGCCATGCCTATCTAAAATTACTGGCTTGCAGGTTCTGACCAGGCCATGGATGCAGTATGGCCTTACCACCCGGACCATGAACACCATTGGAGCATCATGTCGAGAGTCAACCAGGCGGAGATATCTCTCCCACATCACCAAGTGGGAAGCCTACTGCAGTCGCTCTCACATCACCTGTGATGATGTCTCTATAGCCGACGTCCTGGAATTCCTCGCGGGGTTGCACCATGATGAGCACTTGAGTTATAGTGCCATCAACAGCGCCAGGAGTGCGCTATCATTCTACCTCAACATCGAGGTAGGATCGAACAGGCTAGTGTCCAGGCTTATGCGGGGAATATTCAATCTGAATCCGCCTACACCATGCTACAACATCACCTGGGATGTCAGGGATGTACTTACCCTGCTCAGGTCGTAGTCACCCATGGAAGGGTTACAGCTGGACCAACTCACTATGAAATTGGTGATGTTACTAGCGCTGACTTCAGCACAGCGGGTTCAGACGCTCCACAAACTACGTATTGACAGGATGACGTCGACCCCTGGAGAAGTAGTCTTTTTCATCGATGAGCTACTTAAGCAGCATAGGCCTGGGTGCACAGGGCTGCAGCTGAAGTTCCCGGCATACCCTGCAGATGCTCGGCTATGTTTAGCCACTCACATCCGTTACTACATCAAGGTGACGAGGAGCATCAGAGGAATGGAGTTGTACCTGCTTGTCACTCACAAAAGACCTCACCATCGAGTGACAGTCCAGACGATATCCAGGTGGCTCCGGATCGTCCTGAATAAGGCAGGTATTGACACTAATGTGTTTACATCCCACTCCACCAGGGCTGCATCTACGTCGGCGGCGAGAGTCATGGAGGTACCCATGGACCATATCCTCGCCGCAGCAGGATGGGCGAATGAAGCTGTGTTCCAGCGATTCTATAATAAGCCTGTTGCTGCTCCCCTTCAGTTCGCAGAGACCGTGCTGAACGCCGGGTGTGAACGTGGGGATGTCCCTGATTAAAAGGGCGTTATTTGTTGTGTTATTAACAAATCTTCTTTTTGTTTCAGTATAACCTCGTTTCGTCAACTTGTTTACTCCAATCCATCCTTGCTAGTGGTGTGTCCGCATGGACGTTGTCCAGGGCGTGTAATCACAGAAGCTTTGAAGTCTTCACGAAGTCACTCACGTGACTCCGAAATGAAATAGTAAGATTGAACGAGAACTTACCAAGTTTGAAGGTTGATCTTTATTTCATGAGGAGTTGCGGTGAGGGATTTCGTGCCCTCCGCTCCCAACCCTCGATCATCTTCAGCTGGTAATCAGAGTCTCTTTAAATCTTACTATGCCAAGTCATTTCTGTTGTTGTTTCTGTGATTCCACACCGCTGCTTTGAAGAATGTCGCGCATGCGTGCCGGCGGGCTCTTCACGAAATCCCTCACCGCAACTCCTCATGAAATAAAGATCAACCTTCAAACTTGGTAAGTTCTCGTTCAATCTTACTATTCTCTGCCACAGAAGGTAGTTGAGGCCCGTTCATTGGCTATATTTAAGAGGGCGTTAGATGTGGCACTTGTGGCTAAAGGGATCAGGGGGTATGGAGAGAAGGCAGGTACGGGATACTGAGTTGGATGATCAGCCATGATCACATTGAATGGCGGTGCAGGTTCGAAGGGCCGAATGGCCTACTCCTGCACCTATTTTCTATGTTTCTAAGGGAAGGTGTGGAGGAGGGAACTGCAGATGCTGGTTTAAACCAAGAGAGACACAAAAAGCTGGAGCTCTGAGTTACTCCAGCCTGGCTTCTGTGTGGATCTGGGGAAACTGAAAGTGTCAGAGGTGTTGAAGCAGGGATTACAACAACATTTGAAGTACACCTGAGCAGGTACATGCATTGGAAAGGTTTATGCAGGTAAATGGGACAAGCTGCGATGGGGACCAGAGAAGAGCAATCGAGGACCAGAGGACAAGGGTTTAAGGTGAGATTTAATAGGAATCTGAGGGGTAACTATTTCACACAGAGGGTGGTGAGTGTATGGAACGAGCTGCCAGAGGAGGTAGTTGAGGCTGGGACTATCGCAATGTTTATGAAATATGTAGACAGGTATATGGATAGGACTGGTTTAGAGGCATATGGGCTGAACGTGGGCAGGTGGGACTAGTGTAGATGGGACATGTTGGTCGGTGTGGGCAAGTTGGGTTGAAGGGCCTGTTTCCACACTGTCACTCTGTGACTAGTGTAGATGGGACATGTTGGCTGGTGTGGGCAAGTTGGGCTGAAGGGCCTGTTTCACTCTGTGACTAGTGTAGCTGGGACATGTTGGCTGGTGTGGGCAAGTTGGGTTGAAGGGCCTGTTTCCACACTGTCACTCTGTGACTAGTGTAGATGGGACATGTTGGCTGGTGTGGGCAAGTTGGGTTGAAGGGCCTGTTTCACTCTGTGACTAGTGTAGATGGGACATGTTGGCTGGTGTGGGCAAGTTGGGTTGAAGGGCCTGTTCTACGCTGTATCACTCTGTGACTAGTTTAGATGGGACATGTTGGCTGGTGTGGGCAAGTTGGGTTGAAGGGCCTGTTTCACTCTGTGACTAGTGTAGATGGGACATGTTGGCTGGTGTGGGCAAGTTGGGTTGAAGGGCCTGTTTCCACACTGTCACTCTGTGACTATTGTAGATGGGACATGTTGGCTGGTGTGGGCAAGTTGGGTTGAAGGGCCTGTTCTACGCTGTATCACTCTGTGACTAGTGTAGATGGGACATGTTGGCTGGTGTGGGCAAGTTGGGTTGAAGGGCCTGTTTCACTCTGTGACTAGTGTAGATGGGACATGTTGGCTGGTGTGGGCAAGTTGGGTTGAAGGGCCTGTTCTACGCTGTCACTCTGTGACTAGTGTAGATGGGACATGTTGGCTGGTGTGGGCAAGTTGGGTTCAAGGGCCTGTTCTACGCTGTATCACTCTGTGACTAGTGTAGATGGGACATGTTGGCTGGTGTGGGCAAGTTGGGTTGAAGGGCCTGTTCTACGCTGTATCACTCTGTGACTAGTGTAGATGGGACATGTTGGCTGGTGTGGGCAAGTTGGGTTGAAGGGCCTGTTCTACGCTGTCACTCTGTGACTAGTGTAGATGGGACATGTTGGCTGGTGTGGGCAAGTTGGGTTGAAGGGCCTGTTCTACGCTGTATCACTCTGTGACTAGTGTAGATGGGACATGTTGGCTGGTGTGGGCAAGTTGGGTTGAAGGGCCTGTTCTACGCTGTATCACTCTGTGACTAGTGTAGATGGGACATGTTGGCTGGTGTGGGCAAGTTGGGCTGAAGGGCCTGTTTCACTCTGTGACTAGTGTAGATGGGACATGTTGGCTGGTGTGGGCAAGTTGGGTTGAAGGGCCTGTTCTACGCTGTCACTCTGTGACTAGTGTAGATGGGACATGTTGGCTGGTGTGGGCAAGTTGGGCTGAAGGGCCTGTTCTACGCTGTCACTCTGTGACTAGTGTAGATGGGACATGTTGGCTGGTGTGGGCAAGTTGGGTTGAAGGGCCTGTTCTACGCTGTCACTCTGTGACTAGTGTAGATGGGACATGTTGGCTGGTGTGGGCAAGTTGGGTTGAAGGGCCTGTTCTACGCTGTATCACTCTGTGACTAGTGTAGATGGGACATGTTGGCTGGTGTGGGCAAGTTGGGTTGAAGGGCCTGTTTCACTCTGTGACTAGTGTAGATGGGACATGTTGGCTGGTGTGGGCAAGTTGGGTTGAAGGGCCTGTTCTACGCTGTATCACTCTGTGACTAGTGTAGATGGGACATGTGGCTGGTGTGGGCAAGTTGGGTTGAAGGGCCTGTTCTACGCTGTATCACTCTGTGACTAGTGTAGATGGGACATGTTGGCTGGTGTGGGCAAGTTGGGCTGAAGGGCCTGTTCTACGCTGTATCACTCTGTGACTAGTGTAGATGGGACATGTTGGCTGGTGTGGGCAAGTTGGGCTGAAGGGCCTGTTCTACGCTGTATCACTCTGTGACTAGTGTAGATGGGACATGTTGGCTGGTGTGGGCAAGTTGGGTTGAAGGGCCTGTTTCACTCTGTGACTAGTGTAGATGGGACATGTTGGCTGGTGTGGGCAAGTTGGGTTGAAGGGCCTGTTCTACGCTGTATCACTCTGTGACTAGTGTAGATGGGACATGTTGGCTGGTGTGGGCAAGTTGGGTTGAAGGGCCTGTTCTACGCTGTATCACTCTGTGACTAGTGTAGATGGGACATGTTGGCTGGTGTGGGCAAGTTGGGTTGAAGGGCCTGTTCTACGCTGTCACTCTGTGACTAGTGTAGATGGGACATGTTGGCTGGTGTGGGCAAGTTGGGCTGAAGGGCCTGTTCTACGCTGTCACTCTGTGACTAGTGTAGATGGGACATGTTGGCTGGTGTGGGCAAGTTGGGCTGAAGGGCCTGTTCTACGCTGTATCACTCTGTGACTAGTGTAGATGGGACATGTTGGCTGGTGTGGGCAAGTTGGGTTGAAGGGCCTGTTCTACGCTGTCACTCTGTGACTAGTGTAGATGGGACATGTTGGCTGGTGTGGGCAAGTTGGGCTGAAGGGCCTGTTCTACGCTGTATCACTCTGTGACTAGTGTAGATGGGACATGTTGGCTGGTGTGGGCAAGTTGGGCTGAAGGGCCTGTTCTACGCTGTATCACTCTGTGACTAGTGTAGATGGGACATGTTGGCTGGTGTGGGCAAGTTGGGCTGAAGGGCCTGTTCTACGCTGTATCACTCTGTGACTAGTGTAGATGGGGCATGTTGGCTGGTGTGGGCAAGTTGGGCTGAAGGGCCTGTTCTACGCTGTTTCACTCTGTGACTAGTGTAGATGGGACATGTTGGCTGGTGTGGGCAAGTTGGGCTGAAGGGCCTGTTCTACGCTGTATCACTCTGTGACTAGTGTAGATGGGACATGTTGGCTGGTGTGGGCAAGTTGGGCTGAAGGGCCTGTTCTACGCTGTATCACTCTGTGACTAGTGTAGATGGGACATGTTGGCTGGTGTGGGCAAGTTGGGCTGAAGGGCCTGTTCTACGCTGTTTCACTCTGTGACTAGTGTAGATGGGACATGTTGGCTGGTGTGGGCAAGTTGGGCTGAAGGGCCTGTTCTACGCTGTTTCACTCTCTGAATCTATGAGTTTATAACTATGATTTAGTTTTGGACACAATGAGAATCATTCACTTAAAGTTCAACGTTTATTGTCAGTTCATTTTAAAAGCCGATTTGGGCCATGACGGTGGTGCAGCAGTAGAGAATGCACCCATCGACATGTAATACAGTTGCAACCTTTAAACCTGCTACACAATCAAAGAGGAACGAGTGACTGTTGAGAATGTGAAGGTCACCGTTTGCTCAACACGCGATGTGTAATTATTGGATCCATTTCCCAGGTTCACACACAGGCCCCTCACAACCCGCACCAGGACGGCACGGTGGCGCAGCGGGTAGAGCTGCTGCCTCACAGCGCCAGACACCCGGGTTCCATCCTGACTACGGGTGATGTCTGTACGGAGTTTGCACGTTCTCCCCGTGACCTGCGTGGGTTTTCTCCGGGTGCTCCGGTTTCCTCCCACACTCCAGAGACGTGCAGGTTTTAAGTGAATTGGCTTCGGTAAAGATAGTAAATTGTCTCTAGTGTGTGTAGGATAGTGTTAGTGTACGGGGTGATCTCTGGGCTGCGCAGACTCGGTGGGCCGAAGGGCCTGTTTCCACGCTGTATCTCTAAATTCTAAGCCCGCAGTTGTGATTTTTAACGCGCTGGCTGCCAGGGGTGGGGGTGGAGGCAGATACGATCGTGGTGTTTAAGAGGCTTGTAGACAGGCACGTGGATACGCAGGGAATGGAGGGATATGGATCACGGGCAGGCAGAGGGGATTAGTTTAACTTGGTATCATGTTTCTCCGGATGCTCCGGGTTCCCCCCACACTACCTAGACGTACAGGTTTGATCCTTGTGTTTAGGATAGTGTTAGTGTGTGTGATCGCTGGTCAGAACTGCAGATGCTGGTTTACACTGAAGACAGACACAAAGTGCTGGAGTAAATCAGTGGGACAGGCAGCATCTTTAGTTTCAAGATTCAGTGGAAACAGGCCCTTCGGCCCACCGAGTCCACGATGACCAGCGATCCCCGCACACTAACACTATCCGACACACACTAGGGACAATTTACATTTATACTAAAGCCAATTAACATACAAACCTGCACGTGTTTGGAGGTGGGAGGAAACCGGAGCACCCGGAGAAAACCCACGCAGGTCACGAGGAGAACGTGCAAACGCTGTGCAGACAGCACCCGTAGTCAGGGTGGAACCCGGGTCTCTGGCGCTGTGAGGCAGCAGCTCTACCCGCTGCGCCACCGTGCCACCCTCTCTGGAGAAAAGGAATAGGTGACGTTTCAGGTCGAGACCCTTCTTCAGACTGAACGTGTTACTGTGACAGTGTGTTGGTGTGCAACCCTGCATCAGCACTAACCAACAACCTGACGACTGGGGATTAAACTGTCTGGATCTAACGCTGAACACCAGCGAACATCAGCCATCCGCTGGCCAATAACAGAAAATAACTCCTTTGTTGGAACCTAACGCTCTAAACCGCTCTGTGGCTTTGCTAATGACAAATGTTTTATTATTCAGCTCAGGGTTAATCGTGGCTCTAGGTGTTAAACTGGAAAACAGTTGATTGAGATTGTCGCAGGTCAGACTGGGGTGAACTGAGGTACAATTAAAGGCCTGGATAGAGTGGATGTGGAGAAGATGTTTCCACTAGTGGGAGAGTCTAGGATCAGAGGTTACAGCCTTAAAATAAAGGGACGTACCTTTAGAAAGATGAGGAGGAATTTCTTTAGCCAGTGAGTGGTGAATCTGTGGAATTCATTGCCACAGACGGCTGTGGAGGCTACAAGTCAAGTTTGATAATTATATGGACGGGAAGGGAATGGAGGGGTATGGTCTGAGTGCAGGTAGATGGGACTAGGGGAAAATAAATGGTCGGCATGGACTGGAAGGGCCGAGAGGGCCTGTTTCCGTGCTGTAATTGTTATATGGTTATATGGTAAGTCAGTGGATATTTCTAAGGCGGAGGTTGACAGATTCATGATTAGTGCGGGTGTCAGGGGTTATGGGGAGAAGGCAAGAGAATGGGGTTGAGAGGGAGAGGTAGATCTGCCATGATTGAATGGCGGAATAGACTCGATGGGTCGAATGGCCTGATTCTATCCTATTGCACGTGAGCTTATGACCTTATGAGATTAGTTGAAAAAAGAGACATAAAGTGCTGGAGTAACAGCGGGAAATTCTACTCCTATCACTGAGGAAAATAAAGGAATTGGCAACGTTTCAGGTCGGGGCCTTCTTCACACTCTTGACACTGGACAGTGAGCTGAACGGAGAGCTGGGAAGTTTCTGTGAGGCGACTCGCAATTGGTAATTGGAGCAGAGCGTGTGAAAGGAGCGGATATAGCGAGAGAGGGAGGGTGCGGAGAGGAGAGGGGGAGGCTGCAACTGATCTGTATCCAAAGTCAAAGTCGGTCTGAACAAAATGTTGTTGCCTGGCCCCAGCCACCCTGCAGCCACTGAATTCCTCCAGTCATCTCCAGCATCCCCTTGTCTTCCACATCAGCTGCTAAAGCCCTCGAAATGTGCAGACCGGTTTTGTTCCAGCGCCCACCAACCCCCCCCCCCCACCCACCACCCCTCCCTCTCTGCAACCCTCAATTACGCACACAATTAGCTTCCTGCTAAAGGAACAGAGCATGGCAGAATTACTGCCCCTGTGCAGGCAGGCAGGCAGGGTCTCCCTGCTGTGTGGAGATGTCAGCTGGTGCCTGGCTCATGAGATTGGATCCAGCAGTCACTGTCGGGGGGGGGGGGGGGGAGAGGGGCAGAGAGAGTTGGGGGAGAAACAGAGCTTGCCATCGGTGTCCCAGAGTGTCGTTGTAAACCCCCCTGGTGCATCAAGGCCAGGGTGGTGCAGCTGGTAGAGTTTGTAGGTTCTCCCTGTGACCTGTGTGGGTTTTCTCCGGGTGCTCCGGTTTCCTCCCACACTCCAAAGACGTGCAGGGTTTGTAGGTTAATTACACCAACACATACCGTCCAAACACGATACATCGCTGTCCAATATGTAATCTCACAAAGCGGAGTGTGCAGAGGAACTATCCATCGAAAAATGTTCCCGATGTCGGGGGAGTCCAGAACCAGGGGTCACACAGTTTAAGAATAAGGGGTCGGCCATTTAGGACTGAGATGTGGAAAAACCTTTTCACCCAGAGAGTTGTGAATCTGGGGAATTCTCTGCCTCAGAAGGCAGTGGAGGCCAATTCACTGGATGTTTTCATGAGAGAGTTAGATTTAGCTCTTGGGGCTAATGGGGAGAACGCAGAAACAGCGTACTGAGTGTGGATGATCAGCCACGATCATATTGAATGGTGGTGCTGGCTCGAAGAGCCCAATGGCCTACACTTGCACCTATTGTCAATGTTTCTATGTTTCTAATACGTACTGCCGCTGCGTAATGTGTAGCTGTGCAATCTGTAAACTGGCCAAGCGGAGTGTGTGGGGGTCTTACACAACACACACTGTGTAGAGTGAGGAGTGGGTGGGGGTCTTACACAACACACACTGTGTGGGGGTCTTACACAACACACACTGTGTAGGGTGAGGAGTGTGTGGGGGGTCTTACACCAACACACACTGTGTAGGGTGAGGAGTGTGTGGGGGTCTTACACAACACACACTGTGTAGCGTGAGGAGTGGGTGGGGGTCTTACACAACACACACTGTGTAGGGTGAGGAGTGGGTGGGGGTCTTACACAACACACACTGTGTAGGGTGAGGAGTGTGTGGGGGTCTTACACAACACACACTGTGTAGGGTGAGGAGTGGGTGGGGGTCTTACACAACACACACTGTGTGGGGGTCTTACACCAACACACACTGTGTAGGGTGAGGAGTGTGTGGGGGTCTTACACAACACACACTGTGTAGCGTGAGGAGTGGGTGGGGGTCTTACACAACACACACTGTGTAGGGTGAGGAGTGTGTGGGGGGTCTTACACCAACACACACTGTGTAGGGTGAGGAGTGTGTGGGGGGTCTTACACCAACACACACTGTGTAGGGTGAGGAGTGTGTGGGGGTCTTACACAACACACACTGTGTAGGGTGAGGAGTGTGTGGGGGTCTTACACAACACACACTGTGTCGGGGTCTTACACCAACCCACACTGTGAGGGGTGGGTGTGGAGTGTGTAGGGACCTACCGTCAAGACATCCTGGGTAACATCGATGAGGCTGAGGGAGAGGATGAGGTCCTTGGCACCAACGAACAACCTGCCGCGCTCCTCGTCTAAGAGCAGTGTTTGGTAGCTGGAGCTGTTTGCGATGCCCGGGAACGTCACGATGTTGTTCAACTCCATCATTTCTGTGTGGAACATAAAAACAAAACTTCTAAGTAAATATAATTGCCGTGTCCCAGCATCTCATGCATTGATTCTTGATTAGTGCGGGTGTCAGCGGTTACGGGGAGATGGCAGGGGGTGAGGGACAGATAGATCAGCAATGATTGAATGGCAGAGTTGCTTGATGGGCCAGATGGTCTAATTCTGCTCCTATCACTAATGAACATAAATGACAGCTCCTCCAGTCTAATTCCAGCTGTTATCTGGCAAATGAACCTAGACCTCCCACCTACCTCATTGGAGCCCCTCGAACTATCTTTAATCAGACTCTGCATCTGCTCCCAGGATGTGTTCCACACCAGGTCATCACAAATGTCCTCATTCTTCAGAGAACGGGGATTCTCCTCCCCCACTGTAGATGAGGCTCGCACCAGGGTCTCCTCCATACCCCGCAACACTGCCCTCTCTCCCCATTCCCCCACTCGCAACAAGGGCAGGGTCCCCCTGGTTCTCACCTTTCACCCCACCAGCCGGCACATAAAACACATAGTCCTCCGCCAGTTTCGCCACCTCCAACGTGACCCCTCCACTCGCCACATCTTCCCATCTCCCCCCCGTCTGCCTTCCGCAAAGACCGCTCCCTCCGCAACTCCCTTGTCAATTCTTCCCTTTCCTCTCGCTCCACCCCTTCCCCGGGCACTTTCCCTTGCAACCGCAAGAGATGCTACACTTGTCCCTTCACCTCCCCCCTCCACTCCTTTCAGGGACCCAAGCAGTCCTTCCAAGTGCGACAGAGGTTCACCTGCACCTCCTCCAACCTCATCTACTGCATCCGTTGCTCCAGATGCCAGCTGATCTATATCGGTGAGACCAAGCGGAGGCTGGGCGATCGTTTCGCCGAACACCTCCGCTCGGTCCGCAATAACCAACCCGACCTCCCGGTGGCTCAGCACTTCAACTCCCTCTCCCATTCCGTATCCGACCTCTCAGTCCTGGGCCTCCTCCACGGCCAGAGTGAGCAACACCGCAAGTTTGAGGAACAGCACCTCATATTCCGCTTGGGGAGTCTGCATCCTCTTGGCTTAAACATTGAATTTTCTCAATTCTGTTAACCCTTGCTGTCTCCTCTCCTTCCCACCTCTCCCTCAGCCCTCGGGCTCTTCCTCCTCCTTTTTCCTTTCTTGTCCCTGACCTCCCCCCCCCCCCCCCCCACCCCATCAGTCTGAAGAAGGGTTTCCGCCCGAAACGTTGCCTATCTCCTTCGCTCCTTAGATGCTGCTGCACCCGCTGAGTTTCTCCAGCTTTTTGTGTACCTTTAATCAGACTTTACTGGCTTTACCTTGCACTAAACGTTATTCCCTTATCCTGTATCTGTACACTGTGGACGGCTCGATTGTGATCATGTGTTGTCTTTCCGCTGGCTGGTTAGCGCGCAACAAAAGCTTTTCACTGTACCTCGGTACACGTGACCATAAACTAAACTGAACTAAACGATACGAAGTAACTAGCTCCTGGCATGTGATGCCTTGTCTGACAAGTCCTGGGACCTTGTGCTTTGAAGAAGTCTACAAAGACTGTGGTGACTTCACAACATGGTGGGCACAAGGGTTTGGAGGGAGGATTCTTCAAGTGGGGATGCGTTCAACTTACTGACATTACTATTGCCTGAAGCTAAAGTGAAAGCTCATTACTGCATTTGTTCTGTTCCAGCTATCATTGAGTCACAGAGCCATGTACAGCACGGAAACAGGCCCTTCAGCCCAGCTCGTCCCTGCCAGCCAAGATGCCCCTTGTTGTCCTGGTTGTGTTGCTCTTGGGCCTGGCCAAGCTGGCCACCTGTGAGTCACGGTGCCGGGCGGAAGAGGCCTCTGCCCGAGCCGGCTGCCCGCCCCTTTTCCGGGGTTACGTCCGCACCCGGGTGGTGTTAGAGAGGGACTGCTTGCTGTCCACCGGCCCCATAGTGGGGTTCCGGGACCGCTGGGCACCGCGGGGGGTGGAATGTATCCTGGACCAGGTTTGTAACAGTTGTATGTAGACAAAAAATGCTGGAGTAACTCAGCGGGTCAGGCAGCATCTGTGGAGAACATGGATAGGTGACGTTTCACAGAGTGCTGGAGTAACTCAGCGGGTCAGGCAGCATCTGTGGAGAAAATGGAGAGGTGACGTTTCACAGAGTGCTGGAGTAACTCAGCGGGTCAGGCAGCATCTGTGGAGAATGTGGATAGGTGACATTCTGTAAAACTGCATCATGACTCCCGACTCTTGTCCGCTTTCAGGGAGCTGTGAACTTGAATCCCAGATTCATTTGTACATAACAAGGCCGAAATGGTGGCGCAGCGGGTAGAGCTGCTGCCTCACAGCGCCAGAGACCCGGGTTCAATCCTGACTACGGGTGCTGTCTGTACAGAGTTTGTACGTTCTCCCAGGGACCTGTGTGGGTTCTCTCCAGGTGCTCCGGTTTCCTCCCACACTCCAAAGACGTACAGGTTAAATTGGCTTCTGTAAATTGTAAATTGCCCCTAGTGTGTGTAGGATAGTGTTAGTGTGTGTAGGATAGTGTTGGTGTGTGTAGGATAGTGTTAGTGTGTGTAGGATAGTGTTAGTGTGTGTAGGATAGTGTTAGTGTGTGTAGGATAGTGTTAGTGTGTGTAGGATAGTGTTAGTGTGTGTAGGATAGTGTTAGTGTGTGTAGGATAGTGTTAGTGTGTGTAGGATAGTGTTAGTGTGTGTAGGATAGTGTTAGTGTGTGTAGGATAGTGTTAGTGTGTGTAGGATAGTGTTAGTGTGTGTAGGATAGTGTTAGTGTGTGTAGGATAGTGTTAGTGTGTGTAGGATAGTGTTAGTGTGTGTAGGATAGTGTTAGTGTGTGTAGGATAGTGTTAGTGTGTAGGATAGTGTTAGTGTGTGTAGGATAGTGTTAGTGATTAATCTCCGTTCGTTTCTCCGTCCCTCTCTGTAACTGATCAATATCCGGCATTATTGACAAAGATCGTCAGCGTTGTGTGATCATGTAAATATCCTGAACTGTGCAATGACTTTCTAATCTAAATAAATGAGGCGTGGAATGGAACTCATTCAGCAAGTCAAGCAGTGCTGTAATGGACAAACAAAGGCTTGCAAATTAGTGGTGATTGTTGTCAGGTCTGTAGTTGGAGGCCATCATGTGTAACCCATCACAGCCTCTAGTTTACATAATACCCCAGATCCTGCTCCAGGCTCACAATCGTGCTGTTTTACATCTACAATCCTTGCAGTAATAACACGCCGTTCGACACGGCCCTGAGAGCAGTCAATAGCTGTCCCATCGTCTGTGGTAAATAAGATCAGGCTGAAGAAGGGTCTCGACCCAAACGTCACCCATTCCTTCTCTCCAGAGATACTGCCTGTCCCACTGAGTTACTCCAGCTTTGTGGTGGGGGTGGGCGGGGAGAACAGCGAGGGAATGGGAGTGGGGGGGGGGGGGGAGAAAGAAGAGCGACTGAAATGAATAAATGGCTCAACTGTAATCATGTATCGTCGTTCTGCTGACTGGTTAGCACATCACAAGAGCTTTTCCCTGTACCTCGGTACATGTGACTATTAACGCAACTGAATTGAACTCCATGAGGTCCCCCCTCATCCTTCAAAACTCCAGGAGTACAGGCCCAGCGCCGTCAAATGCTCATCATATATTAACTCAATTATTCCCGGGATCATTCACGTATTTTTAATATTCAGTTTTAATTTTAGAGATACAGCTTGGAAACAGGCCCTTCGGCCCACTGAGTCCGTGCGGACCAGCGATCCCCGCACACTAACGCCATCCTACACACACTAGGGACAATTTACATTTACACCAAGCCAATTAACTTACAAACCTGTACGTCTTTGGAATGTGGGAGGAAACCAGAGAACCCAGAGAAAACCCACGCAGGTCACGGGGAGAACATACAAACTCCGTACAGACAGCACCCGTAGTCGGGATAGTGAACGCTGAGGTAATTAGCGATCCCATCACTAGCTACCTTACGGAGTTAGTGTTTGTGGAGGACCAGGCAGATGTGGCGGCACGGTGGCACAGCGGTAGAGTTGCTGCCTCCCAGCGCCTGCACCACCAGAGACCCGGGTTCAATCCCGACCACCGGTACTGTCTGTACGGAGTTTGCACGTTCTCTCCGTCACCTGCGTGCGTTTTCTCTGAGATCTTCGGTTTCCTCCCACACTCCAAAAACGTACAGGTTTATAGGTTAATTGGCTTGATGTAAATGTAAACATTGTCCCTGGTGTGTGTAGGGTAATGCTAGTATGCGGTGGGTGCGGACCCGGTGGGCCGAAGGGCCTGTTTCCGCGCAGTATCTCTAAACTAAACCAACCGCTGTGCACTCCCCTCGTTGAAAAGGAAATGGAAAGTTGACTGATGGTCGCCCGAGATGAGAAACAGTGTTTGGCTCTGGTTCCCAATCCTTGGATGAGACCAATTTAAAACAAGCTAATTTAATGAAAGCCCCGTTCTTGTGCAACCACCTTGCACCAAGTCACCTGTCACCTGCCAGGCAGCTGAAGTGTCGAGCAACCAGGCTCAACGTTGCTAATTAAACTAAGGGAAATATCAGCGATGCAAAGACGTACCAACACCTCACTGTATCTGATCACAACATCCCCAGAGCGACCAGAGAATTAATTAACAACAGTGGCATCTGATTCAGTGCCCGTGGCGATTCGCACTTTGCATCACCACGTGGATGTGAGGAGGCACGTCTAATTCATGTAAAAAGCCACTTCATTAACCAAATCCATTAATCGGAGAGCTGGCCAATTTCCACGGGACAGGTCCGCTGGGAACGAGTGATATTGGACGGGAAGAGAAACTGGATTCTTCCCCATTCCCGCAGGAGCCTCAGCAAGAGAGTTCGATTAAAATTGTCCCAAGGATGTCTGGCTCAGATCAGCTCTGATTTACATATATTATTTGAAAAATGTGGATAGTTCTTTGCACATTCTCTTTTTGGGCAGCGCATAAGCAATGAAACATTGCAGCAATGGTCAGACTCGCCTGCCGAGAAGATTCTTGCCTTGGCACCTAAACTATTCCACACTCATGAAGAGAGAACTTCAGACTAAATCCACAATGACCCAAGGTGCCAATATTTCTTTATAAAATGGATTTCCTCCCACTGGGATTACTACTGTGCCGGCTTTAACTGGTTCACTCCATAACCCATAACAGTCACAAATGGGGAAGGCAGTTATTTAGTTTATTTGCGATATTCTCAACGTAAATCTGTAAATCCTGCTCTTCAATATAACACTGAACTGCTCCACAGGCTACCAGACTGCTGGCTGCTTTAGAGGGATGGTGGGGGCCTGTCCTTTGTGGACAGAGCGGATGTGGAGAGGATGTTTCCACTACTGGGAGAGTCTAGGACCAGAGGGCACAGCCAGCCTCAGAATAACAGGACGTTCCTTTAGGAAGGAGATGAGAAGGAATTTCTTTAGTCAGAGGGTGGTGAATCTGTGGAATTCTTTGCCACAGATGGACGGCTGTGGAGGCCAAGTCAATGGATATTTTTAATTCAGTTCAGTTTAGTTTATTGTCCCGTGTACCGAGGTACAGTGAAAAGCTTTTGTTGCGTGCTAACCAGTCAGCAGAAAGACAATACATGATTACAATCGAGCCGTCCACAGTGTACAGATACAGCAGAAAGTGAATTACGTTTAGTGCAAGGTAAAGCCAGTAAAGTCTGATTTAAGATCAGTCCATGGCTGACCTATCTCTCCCTCTCAACCCCATTCTCCTGCCTTCTTCCATAACCCCTGATACCCGAACTGATCAAGAATCTATCTATCTCTGCCTTAAAAATATCCATTGACTTGGCCTCCACAGCCGTCTGTGGCAATGAATTCCACAGATTCACCACCCTCTGACTAAAGAAATTCCTCCTCATTTCCTCCCTAAAGAACGTCCTTTAATTCTGCGGCTGTGCCCTCTGGTCCTAGACTCTCCCACTAGTGGAAACATCCTCTCCACATCCACTCTATCCAAGCCTTTCACTATTCTGCATGTTTCAATGAGGTGCCCCCTCATCCTTCTAAACTCCAGCGAGTACAGGCCCAGTGCCGACAAACGCTCATCATATGTTAACCCACTCATTCCTGGGATCTCGTCTGCCTGCATGTGATTGATGTCCCTCCATTCCCTGCATACCCATGGGCCTATCTAAAAGCCTCTTGGATTCAATCATCTTTAGTTGCATTGTGTTTGCATGTCCTATTCTGCAAATACTACTTGTTTTTCATCTTTATTTAGTTCCATTTGCAGCCTGGGGTGCCGGGAGAGGGAATAGGCTTGTGTTTCACAGTGTTGCCCGCATAACGTTCCACTTGAGAAGACGAATGAGAAATAACAAGGAGATAAGAGGGAGGGTTGACGTTGTGTGGAATGATAAGCACAAGAACAGGCCAGGGTTATTAGTTTAGTTTAGGGACACAGCAGGACACCGCACCGACCAGCGATCCCGGCACACTAACACTACCCTACACACACCAGGGGCAATATACAATTATACCAATGCCAATTAACCTACAACTCTGCACGTCTTTGGAGTTTGGGAGGAAACCGGAGCACCCGGAGAAAACCCACACAGGTCACGGGGACATTGTACAGACAGCTCCCGTAGTCAGGATGGAGCCCGGGTCTCTGGCTCTGTGAGGCAGCAGCACTACCCGCTGCACCACCGCGCCGCTCTTTAGGCAGCTGTGTTTGCCTGACTTCGCACCCTTTTGGGCAGTAGCAGGAGAAAATATTTAAGGTGAAGGGGGAAAAGATTTAATAGAAATCAGAGGGGTAACTTTTCCACACAAAGAGGTGCAAAAGGATCATGGGAGCTGGTGCAGGATTCCCAAAAAGTGAATCTGTAATAAAATCAGTAGAAAAGAAAGCAAACTCAGTACAAGCATTCATTTAACGAGGACCTTGTACACAACAACATGGATGTAATGTTAAGGTGCTGGTCAGGCCACATTAGGAATATTGTGAGCAATATTGGGCCCCGTATCTGAGGAAGGATGTGCCGGCTCTGGAGAGGGTCCAGAGGAGGTTTACAAGAATGATCCCAGGAATGAGTGGGTTAACCTATGATGAGCATTTGTCGGCACTGGGCCTGTACTCGCTGGAGTTTAGAAGGATGAGGGGGGACCTCATTGAAACTTACCGAATAGTGAAAGGCTTGGATAGAGTGGATGTGGAGAGGATGTTTCCACTAGTGGGAGGGTCTAGGACCAGAGGGCACAGTCTCAGAATTAAAGGACGTTCTTTTAGGAGGGAGATGAGGAGGAATTTCATTTGCCAGAGGGTGGTGAATCTGTGGAATTCTTTGCCACAGACAGCTGTGGAGGCCAAGTCAGTGGATATTTTTAAGGCAGAGTTAGATAGATTCTTGATTAGTACGGGTGTCAGAGGTTACGGGGAGAAGGCAGGAGAATGGGGTTGAGAGGGAGAGATAGATCAGCCGTGATTGAATGGTGGAGTAGACTTGATGGGCCGAATGGCCTAACTCTGCTCCTGTTTAACACAGTTTAAGAATAAGGGATTAGCTATTTAGAACGGAGATGAGGAAAAACGTTTTCACAGAAAGCTGTGAGTGTGGAATTCTCTGCCTCGGTGGAGGCCAATTCTCTGGAGGCTTTCAAGAGAGAGTTAGATAGAGCTCTTAAAGATGGAGGAGTCAAGCGATATAGGTAGAAGGCAGGAACGGGGTACTGATTGGGGATGATCAGCCATGATCACATTGAATGGTGGTGCTAGCTTGAAGGGCCGAATGGCCTCTATTCCTGCAACTATTGTCTATTACATGATCTTATGAAAGGGTGGTGGGTGTATGGAACAAGTTGCCAGAGGAAGTAGTTGAGACAGGGATTATCCCAACGTTTAAGAAACAATTTGACAGGTACATGGATAGGACAGGTTTGGAGGGATATGGGCCAAATGCTGGCAGGTGGGACTAGTGTAGATGGGGCATGTTGGCTAGTGTGGGCAAGTTGGGCTGAAGGGCCTGTTTCCACGCTGTGTGACTCTATGCCTCTGTGAGAGGCTGTGACAGGTGTTCTTGCCGTTACCACCGGCAGCTTCAGGCAGAGACAACGTGGACAACCTGATATCCCTGCTGTGGCTTCAGACTTGCTGGAGTGCCAAGAATCCAATGTCAGTATAATCTGCCTAATCCGTTAAAAATCCATCGCCCCTGCATGGCATAAAGGTAACAAGCCTTAAAGAGACACTCAGCCATGGTGAGTGATATTAAACATCCATGAAATCTCCCTGCAGTCTAGAGAATGTGGTTTTAAACGTGTCCCTGGGATGTGTCTCATATCAGCGTTCCCATTCTGTCCCATCACCTCTGGCCTGAAAAGGCACTTTCAGTTTGAGTTTAGTTAACTTAACTACCACTATTGTCACAGGCCAATGGTACTTCAGTTTAGTTTATGGTCACGTGTATCGAGGTACAGTGAAAAGCTTTTGTTGCGTGCTAACCAGTCAGCGGAAAGACAATATATGATTACAATCGAGCCGTCCACAGTGTACAGATACAGGATAAGGTCATGGGTTTAAGGTGAAGGGCGAGAGATTTAATAGGAACCCGAGGAGTAACCTTTTCACACAGAGGGTGGTGGGTGTATGGAAAGAGCTGCCGGAGCAGGTAGTTGAGACAGGGACTATCGCAATGTTTAAGGAACAGGTACATGGATAGGACAGGTTTAGAGGGAAATGGGCAGATGCGGGCTGGTGGCACTAGTGTAGATGCAACGCGTTGGTCAGTGTGGGTGAGAAGGGCCGAACGGCCTGTTTCCACGCTGTCTCACTCGATGATCTTTGCCCCCTCATCGGTCCAAAGAAAAGCCCCGACTCAAAACGTCACCTGTCCATGTTCTCCAGAGATGCTGCCTGACCCGCTGAGTTACTCCAGCACTCTGTGTATTTTCTTTTGAACCAGTAACTGCAATTCCTTGTGCCTTCGTTTCTCTTGCCTGGTCGCGCTGTGCTGTGGACACAGGCGCTGCTTCAAGTGGGCAGCACAGTGGCGCAGCGGTAGAGTTGCTGCCTCATAGCGCCAGGTTCGATCCTGACCACGGGTGCTGTCTGTACAGAGTTTGTACGTTCTCCCCGTCACTTGCGTGGGTTTTCTCCGGGTGCTCCGGTTTCCTCCCACACTCCAAACACGTGCAGGTTTGTAGATTAATCGAATTTGGTGTGAGTTTTCCTGTGTGTGTGTGTAGGATAGTGTTAGTGTGCGGGGATCGCTGGTCGGCGCGGACTCGGTGGGCCGAAGGGCCTGTTTCTGTACTGTATCTGTAAACTAAACTACAAGATCGGAGCAGAGTTTTCGGATTTGATCACCAGGGGCAAGACACGCAACATATTGAAGTTGTTTGCTGCAGATGCAATTATATTTATCCAAAGTTGTTTCTGCTCTCGTAACCTAAAACAGACCTTGAAGGAAGACGTTATAAACCATCCGCTCACACAGACTTATCGAACCGTGGCCTTTGCTTACAGTGTTACAACAATGCTCGCGGCTGCAACAAAACCAGCAACCTTTCACCTTCTTTCTTAACCACGTCAAGGGTCATTTATAATTGCTGATCGTACTGAGTGAAAGGCACACCTCATTTCCTCCACACTCGCCTGTATTAACCACAGATAACGCCAGCCGTCTAGTGACCAATCCCAACAATCATGAGAGGAATAGATTGGGTAGATGCACACAGTCTCTCGCCCAGAGTAGGGGAATCGAGGACCAGAGGACATGGGTTTATGGTGAAGGGAAAAAGATTTAATAGGAATCTGAGGGGTAACTTGTTCACACAAAGGGTGGTGGGTGTATGGAACAAGCTGCTGGAGGAGGTAGTTGAGGCTGGGATTATCACATTGTTTTAGAAACAGTTAGACAGGTACATGGATAGGACAGGTTTGGAGGGATATGGGCCAAACGCAGGCAGGTGGGACTAGTGTAGCCGGTGTGGGCAAGTTGGGCCGAAGGGTCTATTTCCGCTTTGCATCACTCTCATTGTACTTATATAGCATTAGATCATAAGACATAGGAGCTGAATCAGGCCATTCGGCCCATCGAGTCTACTCCACCATTCAATCATGGCTGATCTATCTCTCCCTCACAACCCCATTCTCCTGCCTTCTCTCCGTAACCCCCGACACCCGTACTAATCAAGAAACTAGCACTCCACTTTAAAAATATCCACTGACTTGGCCTCCACAGCCGTCTGTGGCAATGAATTCCACAGATTCACCACCCTCTGGCTAAAGAAATTCCTTCTCATCTCCGCTCTGAAGGTGCGTCCATTTATTCTTAGGCTACACAGATGCTGCCTGACCCGCTGAGTTACTCCAGCACTCTGTGAAACGTCACCTATCCATGTTCTCCACAGATGCTGCCTGACCCGCTGAGTTACTCCAGCACTCTGTGAAACGTCACCTATCCATGTTCTCCACAGATGCTGCCTGACCCGCTGAATTACTCCAGCACTCTGTGAAACGTCACCTATCCATGTTCTCCACAGATGCTGCCTGACCCGCTGAATTACTCCAGCACTCTGTGAAACGTCACCTATCCATGTTCTCCAGAGATGCTGCCTGACCCGCTGAGTTACTCCAGCACTCTGTTTCCTGCTCAACATTCCAACATCGGCAGTCTCTGGGCCTTGGATATAACCAGATACCTTTCCATTGAGAGTTACTGTTCCGTACGGGAAACTCCTTGATCTCTTGATCCAATGCAGTTCCAGATGACTGGTGATTTATACCAATCTATCAAGTAGTTTCCGTGCTGCATGACGCCATGACTCTAGACAGAGCATGTTTTACATTTAACACTGCAGATTTATTTTGGAATGCAAGACAGATTGTTAAGTATACATTTTGGAAATTAGACTCTAAACTAACTTGTCGTGGCAATACATCTGCCATTTACAAATTTAACATGCATTTTCTACAAGGCTTCTTTGTGAGTTGTGGTGTGTTTCATCTTTGTGTCGAGGATGTCTATCGAGGGCACTTTCTGCAGGTGAGAAACATAGAACATAGAAATTAGGTGCAGGAGTAGGCCATTCGGCCCTTCGAGCCTGCACGCCATTCAATATGATCATGGCTGATCATCCAACTCAGTATCCCGTACCTGCCTTCTCTCCATACCCCCTGATCCCCTTAGCCACAAGGGCCACATCTAACTCCCTCTTAAATATAGCCAATGAACTGGCCTCAACTACCCTCTGTGGCAGAGAGTTCCAGAGACCCACCACTCTCTGTGTGAAAAAAGTCCTTCTCATCTCGGTCCTAAAGGATTTCCCCCTTATCCTTAAGCTGTGACCCCTTGTCCTGGACCTCCCCAACATCGGGAACAATCTTCCTGCATCTAGCCTGACCAACCCCTTAAGAATTTTGTAAGTTTCTATAAGATCCCCTCTCAATCTCCTAAATTCTAGAGAGTATAAACCGAGTCTATGCAGTCTTTGTTCATAAGACAGTCCTGACATCCCAGGAATCAGTCTGGTGAGCCTTCTCTGCACTCCCTCTATGGCAATAATGTCCTTCCTCAGATTTGGAGACCAGAACTGTACACAATACTCCAGGTGTGGCCTCACCAAGATCCTATACAACTGAAGTAGAACCTCCCTGCTCCTATACTCAATGCTGACACCATTCGTACTCATTGAATGCTAACATACCATTCGCTTTCTTCACTGCCTGCTGTACCTGCATGCCTTCTTTCAATGACTGGTGTATCATGACACCCAGGTCGCGCTGCATCTCCCCTTTTCCTAATCGGCCACCATTTAGATAATAGAGCTGCTATTCACAGGTTCACAGATGATTCATCTCCATGTTCCTATGGAGCAGAGGTTCCAGAGAGAAGCAAGTTGTCTCCACCCGCAGCCCACTGTGGGACTGAGCCACCAAGACCACTGTGGGCCTCCTAAAGGGTCTGTCCCACTTACGCCACTTTATCGGCGACTGCCGGCACCCGTCATAGTCGCAAGCAGGTTGCTGAACATGTTCAACGTGTTGAAAATCCAGCGGCGACCAGAACAAGGTACGACTCTTTGGACGACTCCTCATGACCATACAGGCTTCACCCCGCAACATGTCGCCTGTACGGTCGTGAGCCGTCTCCTCAGTCGCCCAAAGAGTTGTAGCGTCTTTCTGGTCGCCGCTGGATTTTCAACAAGTTTAAATTTTTGGGCGACCTGCAACGACCTATGACGGGTGGCGGCAGTCGCTGAAAAAGTCTCGTAAGTAGGACAGGCCCATTTCACAACCAATGCTGGTTTGAGTTACAGCATGGAAACAGGCCCTTTACCCACCGCGTCCGTGCCAACCAGCGATCCCAGCACACTAACACTATCCTACACAATTTACATTGCTACCAAGCCAAATAACCTCCAAACTTGCATGTCTTTGGAGTGTGGGAGGAAACCGGAGCACCCGGAGAAAACCCACGCAGGTCACGGGGAGAACGTACAAATTCCGTACAGACAGCACCCGTGGTCAGGATGGAACTCGGGTCTGTGGCGCTGTGAGGCAGCAGCTCTACCCGCTGCGCCACCGTGACACCCCGTCAGGAGACAAGTCTCTGCCCATCAATCCTGGAGACACCTGCGTATCGGGTGAAGCTTTTCAAAGAGTACAAACCCAATGCAATCCACAAATCCACAGACGACACCACCGTCGGCAAGATAGCAAATAATGATGGGACAGAGTACAAGAAGAAGATTGAGAACCTCGTGCCAAGACAACATTATTTCAGTGAGACCAGGCGTAAGCTCGGCGATCGTTTCGATGTACACCTCCACTCAGTCCGCCTAAACCTACCTGATCTCCCAGTTGCCAAACACTTTAACTCCCCTCCCATTCCCACACTGACCTCTCTGTCCTGGGCCTCCTCCACTGTCAGAGTGAGGCCCAGCGCAAATTGGAGGAGCAGCACCTCATATTTCACTTGGGCAGCTTACACCCCAGCGGTATGAACATTGACTTCTCTAACTTCAAAGCCCTTGCTTTCCCTCTCTCTCCATCCCCTCCCCCTTCCCAGTTCTCCCACCAATTTACATTGCTACCAAGCCAAATAACCTTGAAACCTGCATGTCTTTGGAGTGTGGGAGGAAACCGGAGCAACCGGAGAAAACCCACACAGGTTATTTGGCTTGGTACCATTTTATCTCTGTTTGCTTTGTCACCTTCTCCAACGATCTATTCTACATTCTCCTTGATCACCATCTCATTTGATGTCTCGTTTTCACACCTTACCCTTCCATATCTCTGTGTCTCCCTCGCCCCTGACTCTCAGTCTGAAGAAGGGTCTCGACCCGAAGCATCACCTAATTATTTTTCTCCAGAGATGCTGCCTGTCCCACCTAGTTACTCCAGCATTTTGTGTAAACCAGCATCTGCAGTTCCTTCCTACACCATTTTTATCTCAATATCAGCAAGACCAAGGAGGTTGTAATTAACTTCAGGAAGTGGGATCTGGGCCAAACGCAGGCAGGTGGGATGAGTGTATATGGGGCATGTTGGTCTGTGTGGGCAAGTTGGGCCGAAGGGCCTGTTTCCGCGCTGTAAGACTCTATGACGCCACATTCTGTAGCAAACAGTCCACGGACAAGGGGAACTCAGGCACTGTTCAAGCCTGCACTTCACTTCAATAACTGCTGGTCTCTGTGAAACCCAATCACACATAAACATTATGCCATCTGATAGAATTTATAACCTTGATCTTTTTGTTCCCCCCCCCCCCCCCCCCAATTAGCGATCTTGTTCATTAGAAACAGAACGAAGCTCAAACAAATCTCCCCAAAGTGCAAGATGAGACGTAACAGAATTATGGAATGTTTGGTCTGTGAATTAACATGAAAGCAGCAGGCGAGGAACACGCCAGACCGAGCCAGCAGGAGCCAAGAAGAAAATTAGGAATGAAGTGTTTAAAATATCGGCTGATGTTAAACTTTACTCCAGAGAGGATGGAATTGGCAGTGCAGATGCGAGTCCCGATACTGGATGTCCATTGATATAAATCAGTCGCCTGATAAAGTGATTGCAGGACTTTACTGACAGGCTAGTTGGATGTAGCCCGGCTGTAAGTCCCAATGTGAGTGAGCTATGCAATCTTTGTCGGCACTGGGCCTGTACTCGCTGGAGTTTGGAAGGATGAGCAGAGACCTCATTGAAACTTACCAAATAATGAAAGGCCTGGATATAGTGGATGTGGAGAGGATGTTTCCACTAGTGGGAGAGTCTAGGACCAGAGGGCACAGCCTCAGAATTAAATGATGTACCATTAGGAAGGAGATGAGGAGGAATTTCTTTAGTCAGAGGGTGGTGACTTTGTGGAATTAATTGCCACAAAATGGATATTTTTAAGGTAGAGAAAGATTCTTGATTAGTGCGGGTGTCAGGGGTCATGGGGAGAAGGCAGGAGAATGGGGTTGAGAGGGAGAGACAATTCAGCCGTGATTGAATGGCGGAGTAGACTTGATGGGCCGAATGGCCTAATTCTGCTCCAATCAGATGAACATGAAATAGCAGAGCCTTTCTCAGTCAAGGCATTGAACACGGATTGCTGTGACTTGTTTAAAAAAAACTCCATGCTCAGCAAAACATCTCCACACATCATGGTTACTGAAGAAGGGTCTCGACCCGAAACGTCACCGTTCCTTCTCTCCACAGATGCTGTCTGTCCCGCTGAGTTATTCCGGCATTTTGTGTCTATCGTCATGGTTACGTTGTTTGTTCCAAGGAGGTTGGCTTAGACTAGACACCATCCATGGGTGCACCATAAACACCCTATACGTGTGTTTATGTGTATGTGTACGTGTGTATACGTGTATGTGTACGTGTGTGTGTAAGTATCTGTTTCTAAATGTGAGCGTACATGTGAGTGTACGTGTGTACATGTATGCGTACGTGTGTGGGTCTGTACGTGTGAGTATGTATGTGTGCGTGTGCGGGGGTGTGTGTGTAGTGTGAGTGCGTATGTACGTGTGAATGTACGTGTGTGTATACCTGCGCGTGTATATGTGTTCACATGTACATGTGCACGTGTAGGTGTGCGTGTGTCCCTTTGAGTGTACATGTGTACAATTGTGTGTGTACGTGTGAGTGTGTACGTGTGCGTGTTTACATGTATGTTTATGTGTGTGTGTGTACATCTGAGTGTACACGAGTGTACATCCATGTTCTCCCCAGATGCTGCCAGACCCGCTGAGTTACCCCAGCACGCCGTGTCTACTCATTTGATTAGCATGGGCGTTAAGGCTGCTAGGGAAGATAAGTGGGCAGATACTAGCGTGGACAGCAGGTTGGCTGGATGGCAGAACACAAAGAGCGGCATTAAAGGGGATTTTTTTGATTAGTACGGGTGTCAGGGGATATGGGGAGGAGGCAGGAGAATGTGTTTAGGAGGGAGAGATAGATCAGCCATGATTCTGTGGCGGAGTGGACTTGATGGGCCGAATGGCCTAATTCTGCTCCTATCACATGAACTATTGGGAGCCCCCTTGGCAAGTGTTAGTGGCTGACATTTGGCCCGTAGTTCTAGGGATGCATGTTCTAGTCTTACAACCTCTCCATTTTAAACGTCACACAATCCACATTCACAGTTGTAATGGACGTTGAAATCTCTCGAATGCTTGGCATTCTTCAGCAGAACTTTGCGTCCTGGATTCCATCTGCCGTGATGAGGTGTGTGAGATTCCCGTCAGGAATATTGTATGAAACTCAACACATGAGCCTACGCCTAGATTAATACATGCGGCTTAAAATCCTGGCAAGGAACTGGCTGGGAGAGGAAGCGCAGGTCTGGAGATAAATCTGGAACTTTTGTGTGGAATCCCTCGATGTGATGATCACGCACATCAGTCCGTGAGGTACTCGTCATCAGAATGGTCCAGAGAGTCATGTGGAGAATAGGAGCAGGCCCTTCGGCCCACAGTGTCCATGCCCTACATGACGCATACTTACAAGTTCTTATGTTCTCGGAGAAGACTTCAGCCATTCGGCCCATCAAGTCTATTCTGCCATTCAATCATGGCTGATCTATCTTTCGTTCTCAACTCCATTCTCCTGCCTTCTGCTGGAGTAACTCAGCGGGTCAGGCAACATCTCTGGAGAAAGATAATAGGTGGAGCTTATGGTTGGGTCCCTTCTTCAGATTTGAGTCACCCATCCATGTTCTCCACAGATGCTGCCTGACCCACTGAGTTACTCCAGCACTCTGTGAAACGTCACCTATCCATGTTCTCCACAGATGCTGCCTGACCCACTGAGTTACTCCAGCACTCTGTGAAACGTCACCTATCCATGTTCTCCACAGATGCTGCCTGACCCGCTGAGTTACTCCAGCACTCTGTGAAACGTCACCCATCCATGTTCTCCACAGATGCTGCCTGACCCGCTGAGTTACTCCAGCACTCTGTGAAACGTCACCTATCCATGTTCTCCACAGATGCTGCCTGACCCGCTGAGTTACTCCAGCACTCTGTGAAACGTCACCTATCCATGTTCTCCACAGATGCTGCCTGACCCGCTGAGTTACTCCAGCACTCTGTGAAACGTCACCTATCCATGTTCTCCACAGATGCTGCCTGACCCGCTGAGTTACTCCAGCACTCTGTGTCTATCTTCGGTATAAATCAACTTCTGCAGTTCTTTGTTTCTACAAGGATGGCACGGTGGTGCAGCGGGTAGAACTGCTGCCTCACAGCGCCATAGACCCGGGTTCCATCCCGACTACGGGTGCTGTCTGTGCGGAGTTTGCGCGTTCTATCCCGTGACCTGCGTGGGTTTTCTCCGGGTGCTCCTTTTTCCTCCCACACTCCAAAGACGTACAGATATGTAAGTTAATTAGCTTCTGTAAAATTGTAAATTGTCCCTAGTGTGTACTGGATAGTGTTAGTGTGCGGGGATTGCTGGTCGGTGTGGGCTCGGTGGGCCGAAGGGTCTGTTTCCACGCTGTATCTCTAAGTCATAGGTCGGGGGGGGGGGGGGGGGGGGGGGGGGAGATGGGGGGGGTTGATTGGCAAGTAGGTGGACAATGGCCAGAGATGGGAAGAAGACAGATATTGTGTACGCTAGCACTCCCATCACCATTCCACAATATCACGTTCCTGATTTGGACTCTGGTCTAGGAAAAACACTTTCCCCAGAACCTCCACGTGCAGGCTTTATTACATCGAACTGTGGCCCTGCTGCAATAAAATATTTCATAGGAGGATGTTGGTCTTAACAAGTTTAAAACAAAGTACTTTTCTTCAAAGCACAGATTTGGCAAAGGTTTGTTGCAGAGGAGACAGAGAGAGGGGCAGTGAAGGCTACTCCAGCACTCTGTGAAACGTCACCTATCCATGTTCTCCACAGATGCTGCCTGACCCGCTGAGTTACTCCAGCACTCTGTGAAACGTCACCTATCCATGTTCTCCACAGACATGTTTGGTGTATGTTTATGGTTTAAACCAGCATCTGCAGTTCCTTCCTGCACATGCATAAAGGACAAGTAAAAGCCACTCACATGGCTTTGGGCTCCTAGGAGTAAATATCACCAATAACTTCTCCAAGATCAGCAGCAGCCAGTAAAGCACACCAACTCCTCAACTTCCTCAGAAAGCTTAGGAAATTGTCATGTCCCCAATAATTCTAATCTACTTCTACACATGCGGCATGGAAAGCATTTTATCGGGATGCATCACAGCACGGTTTGGGAACAGCTCCGTCCAAGACCCGCAAGAAATTGCACAGAGTTGTGGACGCAGCCCAGACCCTCACACACACCAACCTCCCTTCCACTGACTCCATCTACACCTCACGCTGCCTCGGCAAGGCCAGCAGCATCATCAAGGACCAGTCCCACCACGGTCACTCCCTCTTCTCCCCTCTCCCATCGGGCAAGAGGTACAGAAGTGTGAAAACGAACGCACACCTCCAGATTCAGGGACAGTTTCTTCCCAGCTGTTATCAGGCAACTGAACCATCCTATCACAACTAGAGAGCGGTCCTAAACTACTGTCTACCTCATTGGAGACCCTCAGTCTTTAATCGGACTTCAATGACTTTAGTGGTAGGTAGATAGTAGTTCAGGACCGCTCTCTGGTTGTGGTAGGATGGTTCAGTTGCCTGATAACAGCTGGGAAGAAACTGTCCCTGAATCTGGAGGTGTGCGTTCGTTTTCACACTTCTGTACCTCTTGCCCGATGGGAGAGGGGAGAAGAGTCTCTCCCACACCGGACTGGCTGAGGGCACCTGTATGGTCTGTCTCAGCAGGATCCCAGGGCGGACAGTGAGCAGACTATCACTCCATTTGGTGAGTGATGACCTCAGTGTGAGGACAGGGTGGGAATGCTCCATGTTGTCTCTGTAACAAGGACATACCGGGCTGTTGCTCCACCAATCTGTGGAATTCTCTGCCACAGATGGCAGTGGAGGCTGATTCACTGGATGCATTCAAGAGAGAGTTAGATTTAGCTCTTAGGGCTAAATGAATCAAGGGATATAGGGAGAATGCAGGAACCGGGTACTGATTCTGGATGATCAGCCATGATCTTATTGAATGGCGGTGCTGTCTCGAAGGGCCGAATGGCCTACGCCTGCGCTTATTGTCTATGTTTCTAGTTCACCAACAGAAACCTCAACGTGGAACGTGCAAACCCGGACTCTACCACGTTTGAACCCAGCTGAGATCCCTACGGTACATTCTCCGTCAGATGGTGCCGGAAGTTTGCAGGGGATAGGGGGCTGATACACTCGGAGTCTCTTGCCCAGAGTAGGGGAATCGAGAACAAGGGCATATAGGTTTAAGATGAGGGGGAATGATTTAGTTCATCAGTGCATTAGTTCTAGATGCAGAATTAGGCCATTCGGCCCATCAAGTCTCCTCCGCCATTCAATCATGGCTGATCTATCTTTCCCTCTCAACCCCATTCTCCTGCCTTCTCCCCATAATTTAATTGGAACTTGAAGGAGAACCTTTCACACAGAGGGTGGTGGGTATCGGGAATGAGCTGCCGGGCTGGGACAATACAACATTTAAGAAACATTTAGACAGGTACATGGAAAGGTCAGGTTTGGAGGGATATGGGCCAAACGCAGGCTGGTGGGACTAGTGTAGATGGGGCATGTTGGTTGGTGTGGACAAGTTGGGCCGAAGGGCCTGTTTCCACACTGCATTGATTCAGACATAATGATACAAGATGCCAGAAGCGGAGCTATAGTGACCAGATACAAGAAATAAAATACGTTTGCATATTTGTTATATATACCTCATTAGCCGGTTCATTTTTAAATGTATTGCTTCAGTGCAAGGCTGGTGCGGGTCTGGGTAATGTCTGAATTAAGTGCTAACAGGTGTTTCTTTAATGTTAGCAAAGGAACCAAATCATTGAAAAATGTCTGAAGAAAGGTCTCGACCCGAAACGTCACCTATTCCTTCTCTCCAGAGATGCTGCCCGTCCCGCTGAGTTCCTCCAGCATTTTGTGTCTATCTTTGTTATAAACCAGCATCTGCAGTTCCTTCCAACACAATTTGTCTCCAAATCTCAGCAAGACAAAGGGGATAGTAATCAACTTCAGCAAGCAAAGCAGGGTATGGGCCAAACGCGGGCTGGTGGGACTAGTGTAGATGGGGCATGTTGGTCAGTGTCAGCAAGTTGGGCTGAAGGGCCTGTTTCCATACTGTATCACTCTATAACTTTATGATGTTACATTCTGCAGCAAACAGTCCACTGACAAGGGGAACTCAGGCACGAACACTCAGCTCCGCTGTTCAAGCCTGCACTTCACTTCAGTCCCTCAGTAACTGCTGCTCTCTGTGAAACCCAATCACACATAAACATTATGCCACCTGGTAGAATTGATAACCTCGATCATCTTTTTCCCCGAATTAGTGTAAACCAGCATCTGCAGTTCCTTCTTACACATTGAAAGTTAGGATTGGAGAAATCCCACCCCTCCTCTCCCCTTCCCCCTCTCCTCCTACCCGCTCTTCCCAGAGAGTATGGACCAAGCTGAACATGCCGACATTGCCAGTGACAGAACCAGCCTGTGTTAACCCCAGTTATCTGCCCCAACATCGCTGTGTTCTGGAGTGCAGGTAGTCAGCTAAAGCTCCGCGGGCCATTATTCCTGTCTTCAAATCCAAGGCTTTTAAGCAAGGGTGTTTCCCAAGTTTACTGAGCCAGTGAATACATGAAAGACTTGCTGCAAGAAACCAAACAAAGCCCCAGTAAACTTCACCACATTGGAATTTATACGACAATTTAATATTTACTATTTTTGAAGTTGGGTTCTGTTGAAGTGGTCTTTTGTTAGCTTTGCTAAAACCAGCACATTGTGCCAGACAGAGACATGCAAACCACAGAAACACAAGCCTGATGCATCGTTGGGGGGAGGGGAGCGGGTGGAGGAGGTGGGGGGGGGGGGGGGGGGGGGTTGGAGCGGAGGTTTGTCTGCTTTGAGAGGTAACAACTAGGGTCGATGTTTTAAAATGAGATGATGTTGAAAAACGGGAGAGGGGATTGTTTGATCTTTCACCAAATAGTGAAAGGCCTGGATAGAGTGGATGTGGAGAGGATGTTTCCACTAGTGGGAGAGTCTAGGACTAGAGGTCACGGCCTCAGAATTAGAAACATAGAAAATATGTGCAGGAGTAGGCCATTCGGCCCTTCGAGCCAGCACCGGCATTCAATATGAGCATGGCTGATCATCCAAAACCAGTACCCCTTTCCTGCTTTCTCCCTCTATCCCTTGATCCCATTAGCCCCAAAAGCTAACTCTCTTGAATTAAAGGATGTACCTTTAGAAAGGAAATTAGGAGGAATTTCTTTAGCCAGAGGGTGGTGAATCTGTGGAACTCTTTGCCACAGATGGCAGTGGGGGCCAAGTCAATGGATATATATAAGGCAGAGATAGATACATTCTTGATTAGTACGGGTGTTGGGGGTTATGGGGAGAAGACAGGAGGATGGGGTTAAGAGGGAGAGATAGATCAGCTGTGTTTGAATGGTGGAGTAGACTCGATGGGCCGAATGGCCTAATTCTGCTGCTACTACTTATGAACTTGACAGGATTGAAGGCTGTGCATCAACCAGATCTATTCCTCTCATGATTTTGTACACCTTTATAAGATCACTCCTGCGCTCCAAGGAATAGAGTCCCAGCCTGTTCAACCTCTCCCTGTAGCTTACACCCTCTCGTCCTGGCAACATCCTGGTAAATCCTCTCTGCACCCTCCCCAGCTTGACAACATCTTTCCTGGAACACGGTGCCCAGAGCTGAACACAATACTCTAGATGTATCCTGCATCGATATTTCGACCGGTGAAGTTGCTAAATTTATATCAGGAGAAAAAAAAAATTAAAAGCTGCCCAGGAACGAGTCCCACACAATCTAAATATTTGTAACACAGTTTTTTGTCGCAGTTATAGAGTTTTAAACTTTTTTGAACCAAGGTTAACAGTCAAAGTAGAATCACTGGAACCCTCTTGCAATAAACCATAGAGGGGGGGGGGGAGGGAGGGGGGAGAGGTGAGCGGATGGGGGGGGGGAGAGGTGAGCGGATGGGGGGGGGAGATGAGGAGTGGCCTTACCTTTATAGGAGATCTTGAGTCGGGGCACGCCGCTGCGGGCGAGGCCGCTGAGACGGGCGGGGAGGTGGAGGAGCAGGGCGGCGGCGAGCAGCAACAGGCCCGGGGGCCGGAGCATCACGGCGGCGGCGGCGGCGGCGGGGCCGAGCTCAGGCGGCGAGAGGCGGCAACCTGGAGACGGCAGATGGACAGTCAAACACCGGGACATAGACACACAGACAGACAGACAGACAGCCACAGAGTCACATAGACACACAGACAGAGAAACGGACACCCGCAGCAACGCCGGGACCCGTTGGCGCTGGGACGGGGGACGGGGGCCGGGGATTGGCCGGGACGGGCCGGGTACCTGGGGTGCCAGGTGCCAGGTGTGCGGGGTCCAGGGCTCCTGCAGGCGGCGTCTGCCCCGCGCCCGGGAGATGTCACCGCGACCCCGGGACCGGGAGCGGGACAGAGCGGCTCTGCTGCCCGCCAGCCCGCTGCCCCCGGCCGGGGTCCCTCTCCTCTCCTCTCCTCCTCTCTTCCTGTATTTATCTGCCCCTCTCCCGCACCAAGCCCAGCTGACAAACCCGCACCACATCCCCGACCCCGAAATAGAGAGAGACAGACAGAGGTTGAGAGATGGAGGGAGAGAGAGAGAGAGAGAGAGATAGATAGAGGGAGGGGAGCAGAGAGGGAGCGCGCCGTGTGTCCGGCCGGCCGGCCGGCGCTCACAGGTCCAGCGGGTCCCCGCTCCGTCGAGGCGCCGCGAGTCGGGAACGTCTAGTTGTCAAATGTCCCGACAACGGAACAATGAGATCCCGCCTCGACACAGCTTCACGGGGGCCGTGAACACGGTGACCCACAGAGACAGAGACAGAGAGAGAGAGACGCACACCGACACACAGACACAGACACAGACACATTGCACATCAATACCATTCACACGAGTTGTCCGCAGTGTCCGCTTCTCCCCACAGATGCAGCCCGCCTCGCTGAGTTACTCCAGCACTCTGTGTTTATCTCCGGTGTAAAGCAGCATCTGCAGTTCCTTCCTCCACATGGCGCAGCGCGGCTTTCTGTCGCCAAGTGCAACTCGGGCGGCCGTGTAACACACTCACTCACACTCACACGCTCACACTCTCTCACACACACACACAGCGGCCGCACTGCTCCGCTGCCGGTCCTCAGGCCGCTCTCCGCTCGGTGCAGGCGGCGTAGCTCCACAGTTGCACCATTGTAGCGTCTGGTGTTCACAGTCAACGCACCCGCGACCGACAGTTCCCCGAATCCGCACTCGCTCACAGCCCGGGCGCCGCGGACACAGGAGGGGAGGGGAGGGGAGGGGAAGGGGCGGTTAACGCATCTCCCTCCCTCCCTCCCTCCCCCCCCGCTCTCTCCCCCTCCCCCCCCCTCCCTCCCTCTCTCCCTCCCTCCCTCCTTCCCTCCCTCCTTCCCTCCCTCCTTCCCTCCCTCCTTCCCTCTCTCTCCCTCTTTCATAGAAACGTAGACAATAGGTGCAGGAGTAGGCCATTCGGCCCTTCGAGCCTGCACCGCCATTCAATATGATCACGGCTGATCATCCAACTCAGCTGTCCTCCAACTCTGCCCCCCCCCCTCTCCCCATCTCCCCCCCTCTCCCCATCTCCCCCCCTCTCCCCATCTCCCCCCTCTCTCTCCCTCTCTCCCTCTCTCCCTCTCCCCACTCTCTCTCCCCATCTCCCCCCTCTCTCTCCCTCTCTCTCTCTCCCTCCCTCTCTCCCTGTCACATTCTCCTCAGCCAACAATGGTCCATTCTAGGTAGATAAAAGTGCTGGAGAAACTCAGCGGGAGCAGTAGCATCTATGGAGCGAAGGAAATAGGCGACGTTTCTGGTTCCATAGATGCTGCTGCTCCCGCTGAGTTTCTCCAGCACTGGTGTCCACCTTCGATGTTCCAGCTTCTGTAGTTCCTTCTTGAACACACTGATCCATTCTACATTTCCTTTCTAACAGCGTCTCCTTTGACCTGTCGTTTTCACACCTTATCCTTCTTTATCTCTGTGTCTCCATGAAGAAGGGTCTCGACCCGAAACGCCAGCCATTCCTTCTCTCCAGAGATGCTGCCTGATCCGCTGAGTTACTCCAGCACTTTGTGTTTATCTCCAGTGTAAACCAGCACCTGCAGTTCCTTCCCACCCACACTCGCCTGTGTTTATTTGACTCTCCGGACAACGCCCGGGGGATTCGCTGAATGCACCCACGCACAGGGCGGGTTGCGTGAGGAGAGGCGGGAGGTGGCGGGGAGACTGGGCGACTACGGTGACGGCTTGCCCCGGTAACGGGAGGTCAGGCCGGGGACCTGCCGAACACAGCGAGGAATCTCCCCGACTGTCTGCACTCACTTTGTGCTGGAGTAACTCAGCGGGTCGGGCAGCATCTGTGGAGAACATGGATAGGTGACGTTTCGGCTCGAAACCCTTCTTCAGTCTGAGAGTCAGGGGGAGTGGGAGTGAGAATGTGGAAACAGACCTTTCGGCCCAACTCGCCGACACCGGCCAACAATGTCCCACCTACATTAGTCCCATCTGCCACCCCTCCAAACCTGTCCTATCCATGTACCTGTCTAACTGTTTCTTAAACGTTGAGGTAGTCCCAGCCTCAACTACCGCCTCTGGCAGCTCGTTCCGTACACCCAACACCCTCTGTGTGAAAAAGTTACCCCTCAGATTCCTATTAACCCCTTCCCCCCTCAACTAAACCCATGTGCTCTGGTCCTCGATTCCCCTACTCTGGGCGAGAGACCGTGTGCATCTACCCGATCAACTCCTCTCATGAATAGAGTCCCAGCGTACTCAGCCTCTCCCTGTAGCTCACACCCTCTAGTCCTGGCAACAGGCCGGTCCCGGTGGCGCAGCGGTAGAATTGCTGCCTTACAGCGAATGCAGCGCCGGAGACCCCGGTTCTATCCTGCCTACGGGTTCTGTCTGTGCGGAGTTTGCACGTTCTCCCCGTGACCTGCGTGGGTTTCTCCGAGAACTTCGGTTTCCTCCCACACTCCAAATACCTAAATTTAAAATTGTCTAAAATTTAAAAATTTAAATGTAGGAGTGTGTGTGTGTGTGTGTGTGTGTGTGTGTGTGTGTGTGTGTGTGTGTGTGTGTGTGTGTGTGTGTGTGTGTGTGTGTGGGATCGCTGGTGCTGGTCGGCTGGTGGGCCGAAGGGCCTGATTCCACGCTGTATCTCTAAAACATCCTCGTAAATCTTCTTTGAATTTAAGTGTGAAAACGATAGGTCAAAGGTGACTCAAGGACATGCAGAATGGATCATAATTAGCTGGGGAAGGTGACAAGCCGGCATAGCAGACAGTGTATGTAAAATGTAATCGGGCCGAGTGGAGCCCAGACCCGGCATCAAAGGTGTCGGGCGCTAAACAAACGCAGGAGCGCATCATCACAGCCCGGCTCCAACATCAGCAGCTCACACATACACATCACCGACCCGCTCACACTCACTCACTCACTCACACACACACACACTCACTCACTCACACACACACACACATCACCGACCCGCTCACAGTCAGTCACTGTGTTTCCCATTAAACTGGCTGTAACACAGCGTGTTCACACGCTCACACACACGCTCACACACACTCACACACACACTCACACACACACTCACACACACACACTCACACACACTCACACACACTCACACACATACACTCACACATACACTCACAC
>OY740799.1:685000-750000 GCA_963514005.1 Raja brachyura
TCGTCCCATTGGACACATGCAGCGCTCCACACAGAGGTCTCCATCATGGGAATATTGGTGGCTATTAATCCTCCTGTCAGATGAGTAACGTCAGGCACCGTATCTCCCCAGAAGCAAATCTCCAGAGCCGACCACTCGTGGCTGAGGAGAAGTATCTCTACACGGTGATCATCTGTCTGCAACTCAGACAGCCAGGCATGCCGCCGTCAGCTTGTCACTGAAAGATGACCCTGACACACAGAGATGTGGAAATAGATTCATCTGTTGGGACGTCAGGACCTCCTGTCTGTTTTAACACTGATGGATCATGTGGACAGAGACAAGTTGGGTGTAAGTCTTACACATCGGCTGAAGTTCAGGAGCAGCTGGGCTGAGTTTAGTTCATTGTCCCGTGTATCGAGGTACAGTGAAAAGCTTTTGTTGCGAGCTAACCAGTCAGCGGAAAGACAATACATGATTACAATCGAGCCGTCCACAGTGTACAGATACAGGATAAGGGAATAACGTTTAGTGCAAGGTAAAGTCAGTAAAGTCCGATCAAAGATAGTCCGAGGGTCACCAATGAGGTAGATAGTAGTTCAGGACCGCTCTCTGGTTGTGGTAGGATGGTTCAGTTGCCTGATAACAGCTGGGAAGAAACTGTCCCTGAATCTGGAGGTGTGCGTTCGTTTTCACACTTCTGTACCTCTTGCCCGATGGGAGAGGGGAGAAGAGGGAGTGACCGGGGTGAGACTGGTCCTTGATGATGCTGCTGGCCTTGCCGAGGCAGCGTGAGGTGTAGATGGAGTCAATGGAAGGGAGGTTTGTTTGTGCGATGGTCTGGGCTGCGTCCACAATTCTGGATGCGTGAGGCAAGGGTGAGTACGGGTGTCAGGGGTTAGGGGGAAAAGGCAGGAGAGTGGGGTTGAGAGGGAAAGATAGATCAGCCATGATGGGCCGAATGGCCTGATACAATGGGCGCCATTGTTTGGAGCAATGATCACTGTGGTACATTGCCACCTGTAGATGAGGATCAGAGCCACAGGGACACAGCTGGTCAAATGTCCAGCTCACCAGTGACCCTGGGCTCGGATCAGGCTGAGGGTTGATGGGCTGGAGGAGAGGGGGGTGTGTGTGTAGGGTTGTGGGAGTGGGTAGAGAAGGATTGGGGTCTATCTCATGAGTTGTTGACCGATCAGGAGATGGGAGGGGTTTGTGCATGTGGGTGATGGGGTGAGTGAGACACAAAGTCCTACCCCACATAAACAGGCCCTTCACCCATCATGTCCATGCTGATCTTTTGCTCACCTACTCTTATCCATTTGCTTGCCCTGTGTTATGTGTGAAACATAAAACAAGGCCGGTACGGTGGTGCAGCGGGTAGAGCTGCTGCCTCACAGTGCCAGAGACCCGGGTTCCATCCTGAACACGGATGCTGTCTGTACGGAGTTGTACGTTCTCCCTGTGACAGTGTGCATTCACGCTGGGTTTCTTCCCACACTCCAAAGACATGCAAGGTAGTATATGAATTGGCTTCCGAAAATTGCCACAGGTGTGTGGGATGCAAAACTGTGATAACATAGAAGTTCTGTACCGGAGATCGATGGTCTGCGCGGACTCAGTAAGCCGAAAGGACTGCTGCCATGGTGCATCTCAAAACTAAACCACGCCCATATCTTTCACTGCCTGACCGCTGAGTTACTCCAACACTCATTGTCTTTCAATGACTTGCCTGTTCAAGTATTTCATGAAATGCTTTTTACATGCAGTCCGCCACCTCCCCTGGCAGATATCCATCTCTCTCTCTCTCTGTAAACGTCAATATCCTTGAAAACATCTTCCAACATGTTGGGCTGAAGGGCCTGCTCCTGTGGTGTATTGTTGCAACTTCCTTCCTCTTCTGGATCCTGACCACCTCCCTAACCAATGCTGCTTAGATAGCACCACTCCAAGATGCATTGGTGGGAAATGTCACCACTCCAAGATGCATTGGTTGGTCTGGTAGAGATGTCACCACTCCAAGATGCATTGGTGGGTCTGGTAGAGAGCACCACTCCAAGATACATTGGTGGGTCTGGTAGAGATACAACTACGCCTGCCCAACCAGTTCAAGTCAACCAGAAACTTGGATCCAATTAAAGCTTGGAAAAATACAAAACTTTGCAAGAATTCATGTTTTTGACAGTCCATAAATATTTCATCATCCAGTTTCCACAGTTGTGCTCCTAGGAGCAGAGTTGATGGGCCGAATGACCTAATTCTGCTCCTATCACTTGTGCATGTCTTTGGGATGTGGTAGGAAACTGGAGCTCCCGGAGGAAACCCACCAACTTGCCGGTTTAGAGCAGGATGGATGGTATTGTCATCGAGCATGATGCTTGAAGTTATACCCATGATGTACTGTGCGGCACAGTGGTGCAGCGGGTGGAGCTGCTGCCTCACAGTCCAGGAGCCCCAGATACGATCCTGAGCGTGGACATTCTCCCTGTGACCGTGTGAGTTTCCTCCCACATCCCTAAGACATTCATAAATTCATAAGTTCTAGGATTAAAATTAGGCCATTTGGCCCATCAAGTCTACTCTGCCATTCAATCAGGGCTGATCTATCTCTCCCTCTCAACCGCATTCTCCTGCCTTCTCCCCATAAACCCTGACACCCGTCCTAATCAAGAATCTATCTATCTCTGCCTTAAAAATATCCACTGACTTGTGGCCTCCACAGCCGTCTATGGCAATGAATTCCACAGATTCACCACCCTCTGGCTAAATAAATTCCTCCTCAACTTTCTAAAGGAACGTCCTTTAATTCAGAGGCTGTGACCTCTGGTCCTAGAATCTCCCACTAGTGGAAACATCCTCTCCAAATCTATTCTATCCAGGCCTTTCACTATTTGGTAAGTTTCAATGAGGTGTCCCCTCATCCTTCTAAACTCCAGCGAGTACAGGCCCAGTGCCGTCAAACGCTCATCATAGGTTAACCCACTCATTCCTCGGTTTGGAATGTGCGGGTTTGTAGATTAATTGTTCCTCTGTAAATTGCCCCTAGTGTGTAGGGAGTGGATGGGAAAGTGGGATAACATAGAACTAGTGTGAACAGTGATCGCTGGTCGTTGTGGACTCGGTGGGCTGATGGGCCTGTTTCCAAGTTATAATTGAGAAACAAGCTTGTTTCTGTAAAGTATTGCTGTATTCACTAGACTAGACTAGACTGAACTGAACTGAACTAGACTAGTCTACTCTAGTAGACTAGACTAAATATTCAGACAAGCAGATGATCATTACAGGGCTTTAAGCATTACTTTCTTGTTGCTCCTGGTCCTGGTTCAGATTTGTCACCAAGCCACTCGTAACACATGAAACACACCCTGGACTGAGAGTGGTTGCAGTTGAAGGAGACGGGAGTTGGGGGGGGGAGGGGGGGGGAGGGTTAGAGGGGGGGGGGAATTGTTGGCAGTAAGTGCACCCACACCCCTCCACCACTTTGATCTGCTCCGTGCACTGTGTGAAGAGTGAACACTGGTGCAAACAAGCAATGTTTCAATTAGACGATGCCACAACCTCCCCCACACATGTTGACGATTACCACAGAGACAAAGCAAAATGTCCGTGCAGCTTTGCAACAAGAAGTCTGATTCACTGTGGATTATGAAGCTACTTTGTTTAGTTTAGAGATACAGCGCGGAAACAGGCCCTTCAGCCCAACGAATCTGCGCTGACCAGCGATCCCTGGACACTTACACTATCCTACACACACTAGGGACAATTTTACATTTATATATAAGCCAATTAACCTACAAACCTGCACATCTTTGTAGTGTGGGAGAAAACTGGAGCACCCGGAGAAAACTCACGCAGGTCTCGGGGAGAACGTGCAAACTCCGTACAGACAGCACCCGTAGTAGAGTGGAACCCGGGTCTCTGGCGCTGTGAGGCATCAACTCTACAACTGCACCACCGTGGTAATTATGAATGGCCTCTGTGATCTAAGCAAACACACACAGCTATGCTGTCAAAGTGGAACATGCTGCCTAACATGTTGGAATGAAAGGGAGACAATAATGCATGTAATTGCTGCAAGGTGGTGTGTTCCACTCAACGCACAGTTCTAATGCATCCCTGCTGCCGCCTTAGTCACAGATGCCAGTCACTAGTGGACCAGCACGGTGGCGCAGCGGTAGACTTGCTTCCTAATCAACAACCTGTTAAACGCCTTAAATATATCCACTGACTTGTGGCCTCCACCGTCGCCTGTAGCAATGAATTCCACAGATTCACCACCCTCTGACTATAGAAATTCCTCCTCATCTACCTTCCTTAAGGAATGTCCTTTAATTCTGAGTCTCTGCCCTCTGGTCCTAGACTCTCCCACTAGTGGAAACATCCCCTCCACATCCACTCTATCCAGGCCTTTCAGTATTTGCGGTGTGATATTTCCACCGTGAGCTGTTCCCTGCACACACTGAGGAATGTGTGTGTGGGGCGTTGCAGGAAGGAACATTCCCTTTCACTTTTCCAGCCATCCATCAGTGCTGCGTAATTTGAAGCCACATCAAAAGACCACTTCAGCCGGCACCAAATCTCATTGCTACTTAGTCAACATATGTTGAGCTTATGTACGACAACATCTCCATAGTAGCTGCGACCACGTGCTCCGTTCTCTAAGCTAAGTTCACGCCTGGTCTAACTTTGGGTCAATATTTCTCACTGGTCACTGACCCCGGTCTCCTGCCTCAACACCCTGCCCCTCACGCATCTCGCCAGATCAGATCCTCAACTCCTTTGCCGTGACGTTAACCCATCTGCTTTCTTTACTGTTTAAGAACGAACTGCAGATGCTGGAAAAATCGCAGGTAGACAAAAATGCTGGAGAAACTCAGCTGTAGAGGCAGCATCTATGGAGCAAAGGAATGGGCGACGTTTTGGTTCGAGACCCTTCTTCAGACTGATGTGGTGGGGGGGGGGCAGGAAGAAGAGAGAAAGAGGCGGAGACAGTGGGCTGTGGGAGAACTGGGAAGGGGAGGGGGAGGAGGGAAAAAGCAGGGACTACCTGAAATTGGAGAAGTCAATGTTGATTAGACTTCTTTTACTTACTTTAGACGTTCAGAGATCCAGCGCAGAAACAGGCCCTTCGGCCCACTGAGTCCACGCCGACCACCGATCCCCGCACACTAATACTATCCCACATCAGTGAAACCCGCCAATTGGTGAAAGGCCTGGATAGAGTGGATGTGGAGAGGATGTTTCCACTAGTGGGAGAGTCTAGGACCAGAGGGCACAGCCTCAGGATTAAAGGACGTTCCTTTAGGAAGGAGATGAGGAGGAATTTCTTTCGCCAGAGGGTGGTGAATCTGCGGAATTCATTGCCACAGACGGCTGTGGAGGCCAAGTCAGTGGATATGTTTAAGGCAGAGATAGATAGATTCTTAATTAGTGCGGGTGTCGGGGATTACGGGGAGAAGGCAGGAGAATGGGGTTAGGAGGGAGAGATAGATCGGCCGTGGTTGAATGATTGATTGATGCGTAATCGTCAGGTGTACTTGGTGCAGTGAGAGTCGTAGTTTGTGTAGAGTCTCTGGAATTCTCTGCCACAGAAGGTAGTTGAGGCCAGTTCATTGGCTATATTTAAGAGGGCGTTAGATGTGGCACTTGTGGCTAAAGGGATCAGGGGGTATGGAGAGAAGGCAGGTACGGGATACTGAGTTGGATGATCAGCCATGATCACATTGAATGGCGGTGCAGGCTCGAAGGGCCGAATGGCCTACTCCTGCACCTATTTTCTATGTTTCTATGTGTACAGTACAAGTATGCAAACAGTCGCCACCTAGAGGGCACCGGCAAAGTCACAAAAGTGTTCAATATCGTCCCTCTTCCATCTCCCCCCCCCCCTCCCTCCTCCCCCGGGTGTCTTTGTTTTCGTTGCCTAACCCACCCTACCCCCCCACCAGGTCCTCCTTGCTCTTGGATAGTGGTGTAGACGATGGGCTGAATGGCCTACTACTGCTAGTATCATGAACATGACTCATACTTTGTGTAACGTCCACCAATGAACAGTGCGAGGTCACAGCGCCCGAAGTCCCAGGAGAGGGAACGCGCGGTGTCCACGGAGATTCTGGAGGCCGTCTGTGAACGCTGGTCACCGCGGGAGGTCGAGTGTATTGTTGATAATGTTGGCGATATCTTAATCTGACCAGTTGACCAGTTGTTTGTAAACTGTCAACGTAGGTCGGCAGCCTTTTATCGTGCTAATGCACTGTATGGTTGTTTTATTTTCTGAATTAAAGTGTTTGTATAATTTAAAAAAATGTTTTTAAGTTCTTCACTTGGTCCCACCAGTTCACTGCACATGGTCACCTCTCTCCAGAGATTCTGTGCCTATCTCTCCATTGGTGAAGTAAGTCATCACTTCACTCTAAATGATAAAGGGTGGAGAGGACCAGAGCCCACGCACTGATAGTGTTCACCAGTGTCGGTCTCTCTCTCTGTGGAAGGCCGTGTTTAGGATGCAGGATTTATTTGGTACCACTGCTTTTATTCTCCTGCTGTAATAGTTTATTAACCCGATAAACACTCTTTATTCACAGAGGGAATAATAATCCGACATTCTTGAGGGTTGCACTACTGAGGCCAAGTGCAATTGGGTCTCCATCCGAGCTAAATGACAAGTGACTGTTTGTGAGCTGATCAACATGGAACACATGTCGTGGCTGGACACCAGCTGTAACCCAGAGCTACACAAACCCCTTCCCACTGCCCCAGGGAACCATGCTGAGGAAGGATTAGTGAAATCCGTCAAGGATTTCCATCTTGAGCACAAAGGAGTGGGAACCGCTACAAAGACATTCTCCACTTAATCGTGTCAGAGCGGAAAATGAAACATTAGAAATCTGAATTTACCGACAACACTAAACCAATTCATACACTAAACCGGCTCTGTGTAGGACAAGTAACACTGCGGGACTTTAAAGTTCTAATGATCTTGCCCCCACTTCCCCAACTCCGGCACCCCTCACCTCGACATTCCATTGCCCCCCCCCCCCCCCCCACAATCTAATTGCTCCTGTGTAGGAAGGAACTGCAGATGCTGGTTTAAACTGAAGGTAGGCACAAAATGCTGGAGTAACTCAGCGGGTCAGGCAGCATCTGTGGAGAACATGGATAGGTGACGTTTCACAGAGTGCTGGAGTAACTCAGCGGGTCAGGCAGCATCTGTGGTCTCCACAGTAACTCCAGCTTTATGTGTTTATCATTGACCTAATTGTTCCTCCTTGGGCGGCTGAGCCTTTGGTTCATAAGTTCATGTTTAGTTTGGTTTAGTTTAGAGATATAGCGGGAAAACAGGCCCTTCGGCCCACCGCTCCTATGCCGACCGGCGATCCCCGCACATTAAAACACTAAACACACACTTGGAACAATTTACACTTACACCAAGCCAATGAACCTACAAACCTGCACGTCTTTGGAGTGTGGGAGGAAACCGGAGCACCCGGAGAAAACCCACGCAGGCCACGGGGAGAACGTGCAAACTCCGTACAGACAGCACCCATGGTCGGGATCGAACCCGGGTCTCTGACGCTGTGTGGCAGCAGCTCTACCTGACAAATCTCTGCCTTAAATACCGAATGCCACAGTCCATTGTTCTAAACCTCGCAGCCTCGTCTTTAAGGTATTTGGTGACGGCTGTAAAACCACTGATGGTGCAGAAGGTTCAGCTTCTTGTGGACGACGTTGAGGAACTGAGCTGGATCACGGCAGGGGAGTAACAGAGAGCGCTGCTGGACACTCAGAGATGGAACTGTCTTAGAAACACAGAAACATAGAAAAATAGGTGCAGGAGGAGGCCATTCGGCCCTCGAGCCAGCAACGCCATTCAATGTGATCATGGCTGATCATCCCCAATCAGTACCAGTTCCTTCACCCCATGTCCCTTGATTCCGTTAGTCCTAAGAGCTAAATCTAACTCTCTCTTGAAAACATCCAGTGAATCGGCCTCCACTGCCTTCTGTGGCAGCGAATTCCACAGATTCACAACTCTCTGGGTGAAAACGTTTTTCCTCACCTCAGTCCTAAATGACCGACCCCTTATTCTTAATGGAAACCAAACCTGGGACTAGGTTTCCATTTCTCCGTTGCAATCTGCAAATGGTTACAGCGTTTGGTTACATTTATAATTTGCATTTGATATCCAACACTCCAGGAGTAACATGCAGCTTCACCGATTCATCTGTTTCTCCAAGTGCTGCAAGCTGCTGGTTCTGATTAGCCTGCTCTCTGCATATTTGTACTGGGATCCTTTCCTGAAACATAATCAGGCCTCGTTCCTCTCCTGCGTCACAGACCAGCTCCAACAAGACTATCCCTTAAGGTTTACTGCGTACATACCTTGCCAAGTCTTTCATGCTGGTCTCTAACAAGATGTTGTATAAAATCATGAGAGGAATAGATCGGGTAGATGCACAGAGTCTCTTGCCCAGAGTAGGGGAATCGAGGACCAGAGGACATAAAATTTATAAGAAAATTATAATAGGATTCTGAGGGGTAATTTTTTCACAGAGAGGGTGGTGGGTGTATGGAACGAGCTGCAAGAGGAGGTAGTTATGGGACTATTACAATGTTTATGAAACAGTTAGACAGGTACATGGATAGGACAGGTTTGGAGGGATGCGGGCCAAAGGCAAGCAGGTGGGACTAGTGTAGATGGGGCATGTGGGCCAGTGTGGGCAAGTTGGGCCGAAGGGCCTGTTTTCATGCGGTATCACTCGATGACACTCAAGGTTCTCTCCTTGCCTTAAAGTCTTGCAACGACGATACAACACAAAGTGCTGGAGTAACTCGACAGGAGTTTCTCTGCCTCAGAGGGCGGCAGAGGACGGTTCTCTGCATACTTTCAAGAGAGAGCTAGATAGGGCTCTTAAAGATAGCGGAGTCAGGGGATATGGGGAGAAGGCAGGAACGGGGTACTGATTGTGGATGATCAGCCATGATCACATTGAATGGCGGTGCTGGCTCGAAGGGCCGAGTGGCCCTCTCCTGCACCTATTGTCTATAGTCTAGGACAGGCAGCATCTCTGCAGAGAAGGAACAGGCGATGTTTCGAGACCCTTCTTCAGACTGAGAGTCAGGAGGGAGGGAATCTTGAGGTATGGAAGGGCAAGGTGTGAAAACGACAAATCAAAGCAGACGATGATCAAGGATATGTAGACGGTTCATTGTTGGCTGAGGGGAAGGTGGCAACGAGGTAATATTAATCTGGAGGATGGTCGGAGTGGAAGATGAAGGGATGGCAAGCACTGGGAAAACACAGGTGGCTGTGGGAGCGAGTCTGGGTAACAGAGCAGGAGGAATCACAGAGGGTGAGCAGCAAGAGAGAGTGTGGCAGAACTCTCGCCAGAGAGACGAGGAGAACGTCTCCAAAGTAGACATACCTTGCGTTGGATCAGACAAAGGAACTGCAGATGCAGCTCGCCATGTCTGGACACACAAGTCTGCTTCATCAGTGATAGGAGCAGAAATCAGCCATTCGCCCATCAGGTCAACACTCCGTCATTCAATCATGGCTGATCTATCTCTCCCTCCAAACCCCATTCTCCTGCCTTCTCCCCGTAACCCCAGATACCCGTACTAATCCATCTATCTCTGCCTTAAAAATATCCATTGACTTGGCCTCCACAGCAGTCTGTGGCAAAGAATTCCACAGATTCACCACCCTCTGGCTAGAGAAGGTTGGTGAGCACCAACAAGCTATTGAACCATAGAGTTCTTCGCGGGGAGGCCTGGTCTATTGCAAACAGTCCGCCTGCCGCCCATGCAAACAGTGAACTGGGCCTGTACTCACTGGAGTTTAGAATGATGAGGGGGGACTTCATTGAAACGTACCAAATAGTGAAAGGCCTGGATAGAGTGGATATGGAGAGGATGTTTCCACTAGTGGGAGAGTCAAGGACTAGAGGTCACAGCCTCAGAATTAAAGGATGCTCCTTTAGAAAGGAGATGAGGAGGAATTTCTTTAGTCAGAGGGTGGTGAATCTGGAATTCATTGCCACAGACGGCTGTGGAGGCCACAAGTCAGTGGATATTATTAAGGCAAAGATAGATAGATTCTTGATTAGTGCGGGTGTCAGGGGTTATGGGGAGAAGGCAGGAGAATGGGGTTAGGAGGGAGAGATAGATCAGCCAAGATTGAATAGCGGAGTGGACTTGATGGGCTACTTCTGTTTTCTATCATATGACCTAATGATCTTATGAAGACTGGAATGGGAGCCTGTGATCTGAGCAACAATAAGGACAGGGACCCTGCAGTGATTTCTCCAAGTCCATGGAGTCGGGCAATAACGTTGACTCAGCAAGTATTATGGTTGGAGGTGTGTTAAGTAGCCACAGATGGAACAGGGGGCAAAGACTTTGACCCTGGTGGTTGACTAGTGGAATTGTGTTGGGATACCTCTGGGTTACTCAATTAGCTTATTTATTTTAGTACGGTTTCATTTCTGTTGAGGAATATCGTGTTAATGGAATAAAGAAAGGAGCTGTTCAGGCTGCTGCCCCTATTAAAATAAACTGCAAGGCAGCTGATATTTGTATTATGGTCGTGAGATCGCCTGACACGCACAAGTCAAAGGATTTGGGCTTTGAATAATGGTAATGTGAGATTTCCAATTAATTTAACATTTGTAAAAGCATCCCAGAGTCTACAGGGGATTGCTGTCCATCAGAAAAAATGCTTGTCATTGAAAGGTGATCCCTTTCACTCCTGAGTGAGGGAGGCACTGCTTGATACATTCACTCCTTTTCATAGAAACATAGAAGCATAGGGACAGGAGTAGGCCATTCAGCCCTTCGAGGCAGCAACACCATTCAATATGACCATGGCTGATCATCCAAAATCCCGTTCCTGCTTTCTCCCCATATCCCTCGATTCCGTTAGCTCTAAGAGCCAAATCTAACTCTCTCTTGAAAACATCCAGTGAATTGGCCTCCACTGCCTTCCGTGGCAGAGAATTCCACAGATTCACATCTTTCTGGGTGAAAAAGTATTTCCTCATCTCAGTTCTAAATAGCCTACCCCTTATTCTTAAACTGTGACCCCTGGTTTTGGACTCCCCCAACATCGGGCACATTTTTCCTGCGTCTAGCCTCTCCAATCCTTTAGGAATTTTATATGTTTCTATAAAACCCCCTCTCATCCTTCTAAATTCCAGTGAATACAAGCCCAGTCAACCCATTCTTTCATCGTATATCAGTCCCGCCATCCCGGGAATTAACCTGGTGAACCTACGCTGCACTCCCTCAATAGCAATAATGTCATTCCTCAAATTAGGAGACCAAAACTGCACACAATTCCTCTCTGTTTTTCTATGGTGTGGTGGTTAGTACTTTGCAAGGGGAGAGGTGTAGGCCGGGTCTACAAGGGAACGGCAAGGCAGAGCTGTCTGATAGGCTGTGGGCCGAGGAGCTTTCTCATTCAAGTTCGTGACCCAACACACGGAACTACTGGAATTTTTAACATATTGTGTAAAAATATTACATGAATCATACCTGAAACTCGTCAAGAACAAAACCTGCACATTATTTAAAAATATGAGAAAAAGCTCCAATTTTCCGAGTAGTAACTGTCCAATCAATGCAGGTTTGACACAAATTGACCAAAGACCCGCTTTGTTTCCGGGTCGCTAGGCAGCTCTGGGATTGTGGCTGCCTCCTCATTACATCAAAACAATGGCAAGGAATAAAGGTAATGCTAACCTTGTTGATCATTTTGTTTTTCAATTGATTTATCTTCATAAAGTTATGATGAGAATTGTTAAATAAAAATGATAAATAACAAATGTAGAGCTAGGTTTTTTAAGAAGCAACTGCAGATGCTGGAAAATCGAAGGTAGACAAAAATGCTGGAGAAACCTCTGGAGTTTCACCAGCATTTTGCCTCCTAATGTAGAGCTAGGGTTACGATTAGGGTTGGTCAGTCGATCAGTCTGTCGGTAGGCCGATGGATGCTGTGGAGGATCGGTCGGGCGGTCGGTCCTCCGGTGAGTGCTGCGAGTGGTCAGACGGCCGCCAGTGGCTGCTGTGAGGGGTCAGACTGCCGCCAGTGGCTGCTGTGAGGGGTCGGTCGGGCCGCCGGTGGGTGCTGAGGGCAGCTCTGGAAAGGGGGAGAGTTAGGGTTAGGCATTTTCCTGTCAGTGGAAGATGCCTTAGCCTTCCCCCAGCCTGGCACTGCCCCAGTCCCACTATGGCCGTGACCCCCACTCTGCACACTGGCAGTCAGTGGGGTTCAGTAAACGGGGGAACCCACAGGAACTGCCCTCACCCATTAATTAGGCTGGTTCAGGAGCCGGACCTCTACGGCAGTCTCATTAAAAATACACACACAATTATATTCATGATATTAATTTAATAATTCTATATTACAGTCACAGTCACAAGTCATATATATATGTATGGTATAATAATATATGGTTTAAATAGGCTGCACCATGGAGTAATATGAGCATTGAACACAAGATGGCGCTTACTTGTTTGATCTCACTTTCTAATTAGTTTAATTAATGAATGTGCAACTTTTGGCACTGACGAGTTATGACTTCCTGCTCAATTATATTTTATCTAAATCTGTGCAAAATTTCAAGTAGTTCCCAGACCTGGGTCGTGAAAGTTAAATTCCAGACACATTTTCGATGCCCGGCCCGCAGCCTCTGCCACTTGAATGCCGGCACCAGCAACAGGTTTACAGAGGCCCCTTGCTCTTTTCACCAGGCTCCTGGTGTGAGCTGCCCCCATCCGTCCTCGCCAGCCCCTTTTAATTCACTTTTAACAAGTTCAGGTGTTAACCTGGGCCTCATTCTGGGGACAGAACAGTTTCTTTGCCGCAAATGACTATTGCAGACTCTCTGCTTCACACACGCACGCACCCTGCTCTCTGGCTCACTGGCTGTCTGGCTCGCTGGCTCGCTGGCTCTCTGGCTCTCTGGCTCTATGGCTCTATGGCTCTCTGGCTCTCTGGCTCGCTGGCTCGCTGGCTCGCTGGCTCTCTGGCTCTCTGGCTCGCTGGCTCTCTGGCTCTATGGCTCTCTGGCTCTCTGGCTCGCTGGCTCGCTGGCTCTCTGGCTCTCTGGCTCTGGCTCTCTGGCTCTCTAGCTCTCTGGCTCTCTGGCTCGCTGCTTCACACACGCACGCACCCTGCTCTCTGGCTCTCTGGCTCTCTGGCTCTCTGGCTCGCTGGCTCTGGCTCTCTGGCTCTTTAGCTCTCTGGCTCTCTGGCTTGCTGCTTCACACACGCACACACCCTGCACTGGCTCTCTAGCTCTCTGGCTCTCTGGCTCTCTGGCTCTCTGGCTCGCTGGCTCTAGCTCTCTGGCTCTCTGGCTCTCTGGCTCTCTGGCTCTCTGGCTCGCTGGCTCTGGATCTCTGGCTCTCTGGCTCGCTGGCTCTAGCTCTCTGGCTCTCTGGCTCTCTGGCTCTCTGGCTCGCTGGCTCTGGATCTCTGGCTCTCTGGCTCTCTGGCTCTCTGGCTCGCTGGCTCTGGCTCTCTGGCTCTCTGGCTCTCTGGCTCTCTGGCTTGCTGCTGTAAATCACGACCGGCTCATTGGATTATTTTCTTTAACAACTCATTTCCTCGCTGCAACATGCTGCCCCAAATTGTGAGGCAGGGATTGTAGACCTTGGGACAGGGTCAAATATCCACACGACATGAGAATGCTGTCATAAATTCCACTATAAAACAGACCACTCAGTTAATATTTCCTCTTTTTAAATTTTTTTTTAAAGTATTTACTAAATTTATAGTGTAATATTCTCCCAGTGCAAAATAACGTATTGAATGCATTGGATGTGACTTTGTCTTGTTGCACTGATCAGGAGTAACTCTCCTAATGTTGTTGTGTTTCTAAGCACAATGACAATAAAGGCTTTTTATTGTTATTATTGTTATTATTGCTACAAGATCTTTCTTGGCATCCAGTCACTTCAAGGAGAAATGTGAAGGAATGAACTGCAGATGCTGCTTTTCACCTGGAGTAACTCAGCGGGTCAGGCAGCATCTGTGGAGAACATGGATAGGTGACGTTTCACAGAGTGCTGGAGTAACTCAGCGGGTCAGGCATCATCTGTGGACAACATGGATAGGTGAGGTGAGCTACAGGGGGGGCAGTGAGAGAGGCCGATGCTGAATCTGAAAAAGGGTCTTGAGTCAAAACGTCACCTATTACTTTTCTCCAGCGATGCTGCCTGAACCTGCTGTCTGTGTGGAGTTTGTATGTCCTCGCTGTGACCGTGTGGGTTTACCCCGGGTGCTCCGGGTTCCTCCAACATGCTAAAGGTGAGGACGGCAGGATGAGAGGGGGCTTTGGGATATCGGATGTCCTGTGAGGTTTGCGTCAAGGATGTTGGGTGACAGAGGATGGGCCGGGTCACACCTGGACCTCGTGATCAAAGGCAAGCGACCGATCGCTGCCCGTCACATGGTGGATGTGATCAACACTTCCAACTCCACCAGGACCTAGGCCAGCCATGGCCTGGGGGGGGGGGGGGGGGGGCTGCAACAGGCGGCACTCTCACCCTCCCATCACTGGGAACTACACACAGTATAGCGCACAGTATCGTAAAGCAAAACGCAACCCATCTTGTCATTACCGAGCCCAACATTGTTTCATGAATGGAAGATCAAATACAGCCTGTGGGAGATTAGACCTGGCTGCTCACACGTGTGTGATATTACACGTGTGGGACATGACACGTGTGGGACATGACACGTGTGTGATATTACACGTGTGGGACATGACACGTGTGTGATATTACATGTGTGGGACATGACACGTGTGTGATATTACATATGTGGGACATGACACGTGTGGGATATTATACATGTGTGTGATATTATACGTGTGGGACATGACACATGTGTGATATTACATGTGTGGGACATGACACGTGTGGGATATTATACATGTGTGTGATATTATATGTGTGGGACATGACACGTGTGTGATATTATACGTGTGGGACTTGACATGTGTGGGACATAACACATGTGTGATATTACATGTGTGTGATATTACACGTGTGGGATACTAGGAACTGGCTGCTTACATGACTGTTGAAAATCTTTGGCCATTTCCTTATGATTCAAACAAGAACCCTTCGGTTTACTTCAGTTATTGTCAGTCTATTGTCACGTGTACTGAGGTACAGTGAAAAGCTTTTGTTGCGAGCTAACCAGTCAGCGGAAAGACAATACATGATTACAATCGAGCCGTCCACAGTGTACAGATACAGGATAAAGGGAGTAACGTTTAGTGCAAGGTAAAGTCAGTAAAGTCCGATCAAAGATAGTCCGAGGGTCACCAATGAGGTAGATAGTAGTTCAGGACCGCTCTCTGGTTGTGGTAGGATGGTTCAGTTGCCTGATAACAGCTGGGAACAAACTGTACCTGAATCTGGAGGTGTGCGTAGTAAGATAACTCAGCGGGTCAGGCAACATCTGTGGAGAACATGGATGGGTTGTGTTTCAGGTTGGGACCCTACTTCAGACAACATAGATACTATGAGAGGCATTAATAAGGCAGACAGTCAGAACCTTGTTCTCCAGGGTGGAAAAATCAAAGACTAGAGGGCGCAGCTTTAAGGTGAGAGGGGCAAAGTTTAAAGGAGATGTGCGGGGCAGGTTTTTTTTACACAGAGGGTGGTGGGTGCCTGGAACGCACTGGCTGCCAGGGGTGGGGGTGGAGGCAGATACGATCGTGGTGTTTAAGAGGCTTTTAGACAGGCACGTGGATACGCAGGGAATGGAGGGATACGGATCACGTGCAGGCAAAGATTAGTTTAACTTGGTATCATGTTCGGCACGGACATTGTGGGCCGAAGGGCCTGTTCCTGTACTGGATTGTTCTATGTTCTATGTTCTATCTCCTGTTTTCTATGTTCTGTGTTCTCTTACTCCGGGTGTCTAGAACCTGGGGTGAACGGATGAAAATGTGGGGAGCATTAAATGGGGTTTTGTGTAATTGAATGCCTGCTGGCTGCCAGGGACTCGATGGGCTGAAGGGCCCGTTGCTGTTCTATTTGTAACTCTAGGAATCAACGTTCTACCACTGCTGCATTGTTGTGCATGCGCGGGTGCCTAAAACTCATGGCACCATCTGCTTCGATGGGAATCCTGCTGCCAACATCTGGTGACAGTTTCCATTGAGTCTTTGCAAGCGGTGAAGTAATGTGTTAGAGGCCAGCACGGTGGCGCAGAGGGTAGAGCTGCTGCCTCACAGCGCCAGAGACCCGGGTTCCATCCTGACTACGGGTGCTGTCTGTACGGAGTTAGTACGTTCTCCCCGTGACCTGCGTGGGTTTTCTCCGGGTGCTCCGGTTTCCTCGCTCACTCCAAAGACGAACAGGTTTGTAGGTTAATTGGCTTCGGTAAAGGTTATACATTGTCCTTAGTGAGTGCAGGTAGGTGCTGCAGATGCTGGCTTACACCGAAGATAGACACAAAATGCTGGAGTAACTCAGCGGGACAGGCACCATCTCTGGAGAGAAGGAATGGGCGACGTTTCGGTTCAAGACCCTTCTTTGGAATGAGAGTCGGGGGGGGGGGGGGGGGGGGACTAGAGATCCAGACACCTATATAGAAAAACAAATAAATGAAATAGAGTGTAAGTGTGCGGGGATCTTTAGTCGGCACGGACTGGGTGGGCCTGTTTCCGCGTGGTATCACTAAACTAAACTAAACTAAACTAATGGACAGGGACATGGATAGCACAGGTTTGGCGGGATATGGACCAAGCGCAGGCAAGTGAGACTAGGGTAGATGGGGCATGTTGGCCGTGTGGGCAAGTTGGACCGGTTTCCGCGCTGTATCACTCTGTGTCTCTAACCTAAAATGCTGGAACAACTAAACCCAACTCAACTCTACTGAACTGAACTGAACAACAGCAGTGACCAATCTGGGTCATGATGTGTGAGAGGCAGAGCAGGTTCCCCTGCTGAAGGTTACACAGGGAGTCAGAGTTTATATTCTGCAGATTCTCAATCTGTTTGATTCCAGTGTTGCTGTTGGCAGCAAAGTTAGATCAAAATTTCAACACAAGTCCATGCTGATGTTGTTACGTCTGACTGCCAGCAAAGGAAGCAAAAGTCATTTCCTTCAATGCTTACTGCTCCTCGTTGGATTATTTAATAAAGCAAATTAAAACAACTTTTTTTTTTAACATTGAACTGCACCGACTGTATCATAAATTAAATGAGTTTGCAACTCTACAAATGGGGAAAGAGGGACACAAAATGCTGCAGTAACTCAGCGGGACAGGCAGCATCTCTGGAGAGAAGGAATGGGTGACGTTTCAGATGAAGAAGGTTCTGAAGATGGGTCTCGACCCAAAACGTCACCCATTCCTTCTCTCCAGAGATGCTGCCTGTCTGTCCCGCTGAGTTACTCCAGCATTGTGTTGATCTTCAGTGTAAATCAGCACCTTACGACACAAAACGTCAAGTCTGGTAACGCAGAGTTTAGGGTGCGTTCTGTACAAGGAATGATGATTCCCATGGCAGGGTGGTCACAAACACCAGGGCACGGGTTTACTGTGAGTGGGAGGAGCTGTACAGGGGAGCTGAGTGATTTCAGCTACCTTGGTACACGTGACAATAAACTCAACTCAACTCAATGTACGTTCATGCAGAGTTGCTGATATCTTTCACACACAGTAGTATTGTACAGAGATAGGCCATTCAGCCCACCATGTCCATGCTGACCCTCCCACACTTATTTAATGGTTCAGTTGCCTGATAACCAAGCATTGAATGGCGGTGCAGGCTCGAAGGGCCGAATGGCCTACTCCTGCACCTATTTTCTATGTTTCTATGTTTCTATGTTTCTATGTTTCTATAACAGCTGGGAAGAAACTGTTCCTGAATCTGTAGGTGTGCGTTCGTTTTCACACTTCTGTACCTCTTGCCCGATGGGAGAGGGGAGAAGAGGGAGTGACCGGGGTGAGACTGGTACTTGATGATGCTGCTGGCCTTGTCGAGGCAGCGTGAGGTGTAGATGGAGTCAATGGGAGGGAGGTTGGTTTATGTGATGGTCTGGGCTGTGTGACTGTGACTCTGACCAGAATAAAGACATTCTTGCTGCAGCGTTCCTGGGGTTTTTATGGTGAGTTTGTTCTTTAATTTGCACTTTGAGCTGAGGCTGAAGTGTTGGTTAAAGAGCTGATGGTTTCTGCTCCAGTGGCTTGAGAAGAAAGTGGAGAGCTGAATTTGCCTGTCAGTGCAGAGTTTGGCAAGAGCTGGGAGTCATTAACTCTCTGCACAGCATCTGAACGGGCGCCAGCTACAGTTACACAGCGAAAGCTCGTAAATCTCTGCATATTGCAAATCATTACCAAGCTCTTGAAACAAGTGCTGAATGAGGAAGACAAGATTAAGGGAGACGAGGGGATTTTGTCCAATATCTGCCGCAGCTGATGGCATTCACATATCAAATGCACTTAAACCTTTGGAAAGTTGCTGATTCAACTGAGATGGGTTTGCTTGCCTGAGTGTCACAGAGATAAGCATCTTTGCAGCGCATTTTGTGTGTTAGATTAATCGCAAGGGCACAACTCTGCAGGAGTAACTCTAATACTCGGTGTCAGCAGTGGGAATTAGCACCAACTTCACAGGCGAGGCATCGCAGCAACTCAGTGGCAAATCCCGACGCCAGGCCTGCAGTTTACAAACACACGCAGAATTGGAGGAGCAGCCCATATTTCGATTGGGCAGCTTACAGTCCAGTACTATGAATGTTGATAACCCATAAAGTACCCCTTGCATCCCCTCTCTCTCCGTCCCGGCCCCACCCTAGTGCTCGCACTAGTTTCACTGTCGTCCTGTTGAGTCTCGTTGTCTATAACTCATTTTCACCGCGGCCCACAGCCAACAATGGCCTGTTTCCTTTATCATCGTTACTCTTCTGCATATCTTTCGTTCATTTGTTCCGTATCTCTCTACATCACCGTCTATATCTCTCGCTTCCCTCTCCCCTGACTCTCCGTCTGAAAGGTCAAGGGCATTTAGTTGTCATATGTACCGCTAATGGAATAAGGGCATTCTTCTAACACAACAGAACATAGTAGGCATGAATACAGAACAGATCAGTGTGTCCATACACCATATATAAATATATACACACATGAATAAATAAACTGATAAAGTGCAAATAAACATATAATGGGCTATTAATGTTCAGAGTTTTGTCCGAGCCAAGTTTAATAGCCTGATGGCTGTGGGGAAGTAGCTATTCCTGAACCTGGACGTTGCAGTCTTCAGGCTCCTGAAGGTAGCAGGGAGATGAGTGTGTGGCCAGGATGGTGTGGGTCCTTGATGATGTTGCCAGCCTTTTTGAGGCAGCGACTGCGATAGATCCCCTCGATGGAAGGAAGGTCAGAGCCGATGATGGACTGGGCAGTGTTTACTACTTTTTGAAGTCTTTTCCTGTCCAGGGCGCTCAAGTTGCCGAACCAAGCCACGATGCAACCAGTCAGCATGCTCTCTACTGTGCACCTGTAGAAGTTAGAGACCTCCTTGACAAACCGACTCTCCGTAATCTTCTCAGGAAGTAGAGGTGCTGATGAGCTTTCTTGATAATTGCATCAGTGTTCTCGAACCAGGAGAGATCTTCACAGATGCGCACGCCCAGGAATTTGAAGCTCTTGACCCTTTCAACCATCGACTCGTTGATATAAACGGGACTGTGGGTCCCCATCCTACACCTTCCAAAGTTCACAATCAGTTCATTGGTTTTGCTGGTGTTGAGGGCCAGGTTATTGTGCTGGCACCATATGGACAGTTGCTCGATCTCTCTTCTATACTCTGACTCATCCCCATCAGTGATATGTCCCACAACAGTGGTGTCGTCAGCGAACTTGATGATGGAGTTCGCACTATGACCGGCTACGCAGTCATGAGTATAGAGTGAGTACAACAGGGGGCTGAGCACGCAACCTTGAGGTGCTCCCATGCTGATGTTATCGAGGCTGACACATTTCCACCTTTCGCACTCTGTGAAACGTCACCTATCCATGTTCTCCACAGATGCTGCCTGACCCGCTGAGTTACTCCAGTTTAGAGTCATAGAGTCGTACAGCATGGAATCAGGCCCTTTGGCCCGACTCATCAGTGCAGTCCAAGGTGCCCCATAGTCCCATTTGCGCCGGTAACATGATCAAGAACTACATGCATTTACTCAGCACCTTGGACAGGGCACAGTGTCCCTGGGGTCGTTCACATGGACAGCGGCACGATGGCGCAGTGTGGGAACTAAGGTGGACGTACGAGGAGAGGAGGGGGCTGTGGGTTAACAGGTTGACCCGCATGTCCAAGGAAGGCAACGGCTGGAGGCCCTGCAGCAGCCTGGGGCGAGCCTGGATCGGGCAGCGATCAGAACAACTAACGGACTGGACTATGAACATGGATCCTCGTGCATCCGGTCTCGTGGACTAATTATATACACAACGCGGTGGCAACACTCTACTGGGCTGTCAGTAAGAAAATAATTTCACTGTGCATTGGCACTTTGCACAGGTGACTATAAAAACACACTGACCTTTGAACCATGGAATCAATGAACTATTGACCATTGACCTTTGACCATTGACCATTGACCATTGACCATTATAGGTGCATCAGATCTGGAATCACCGAGGCACAGAATGTTGAGAATCTAATGCTGGTAAATGGGTTTAATGTAGATGAGACAGCATGGCCATGCTGGGCCAAAGGGCCTGACCTGTGTTGCACGACTCTGTGACATCTCTCCTGGGAGTGGGAGTTTTTTATTCCGCGCAGTATTGGCAGGACCACACTTCACCCACTGCGTGAGTGAAACCGTTTCTCCATGTTGACCTGGTTGGAATGTTTGGGATTCTTGTTCCCAATCCCTAACACGAGCTCACGCTGGGAGTGTCAGTAATGTGATCCTTGCCGAGTGTGGATCGGCATTCCCAATGTTCCAGGGCCTCCCAAGCCTTGCAGGAGTTGGCAACAGTTGGCCATTACCCTGGCAGTATCACCTCATCCTCCCTCTCCCTGACCATTTGCCGCACCCCCCCCCCTTTAGAAAGGAGAGGAGGAGGAATTTCTTCAGTCAGAAGGTGGTGAATCTGTGGAATCTGTGGAGGCCAAGTCAGTGGGTATTTTGATAGATTCCTTGATTAGTGCGGGTGCCAGGAGTTATGGGGAGAAAGCAGGAGCATGGGGTTAGGAGGGAGAGATAGATCAGCCATGATTGAATGGTGGAGTAGACTTGATGGGCCGAATGGCCTAATTCTGCTCCGAAAACCTCTGAACTCATAGAAGATTGAATCAGCTTACAATTGCTGCCGCTTGTCCTCATCAGCACCACATTCCGTATGGAGAGCGGAGTCTTTGAAGAATAGAAGAATTAGACTTTAGAGATACAGCACAGAAACAGGCCCTTCGGCCCATCGAGTCCGCACCGACCAGCGATCCCCATACACTAGCACTATCCTACACACACCAGGGACAATTTACAATTTTTACCTAAGAGAATTAACCTCAAACCTGCACGTCTTTGGAGTGTGGGAAGAAACCGGAGCACCCGGAGAAAACCCACGCAGGTCACGGGGAGAACGTACAAACTCCGTACAGACAGCACTCGTAGTCAGGATGGAACCCGGGTCTCTGGCGCTGTGAGGCAGCAGCTCTACCCGCTGCACCACCGTGTTACCCGAATAGGAAACCAAACGTTGAATATCTCTTGAGTCCCGCGATAGACCAAGGCATATCTGTCCTTGGCTACAATGCTTGTGCCGAACATGAGGCCAAGACCAACCCTTATCTACCTGCACAGATTCCATATCCCTCCATCCCTTGCATATCCACATCTCTATTCAATAGCCTCTTAAATTAGTGTAGAGATACAGCATGGAAACAGGCCCTTCGGCCCACCAAGTCCATGCTGACCAACAATCACCTGTTCGCACCAGTTCCATGTTATCCCACTTTCTCATCCACTCCCTACACACTAGGGACAATTTACAGAGGGCCAATTAACCTACAAACCTGCACGTCTTGAGGATGTGGGAGGAAACCGGAGCACCCGGAGGAAACCCACGCGGGTCACAGGGAGAACGTGCAAACTCCACCTGAGGTCGGGATCAAAGCTGGGTCTCTGGTGCTGTGAGGTAGTGACTCTACTGCTGCACCACTCTGCTGCCTCTCAATAAGACTCCTTAAATCTTACCCTGTCCAAGCCAAAGTAGCCGGCACTGTGGTCACTACTCACCCGTTCAAAGAGTTATTTCATTCTTCCCGTCAGAAGCTCCTCCAAACCCACAACTTGACCGGCATCTGGGCCAATTGTCACCATTCTTCATCTGACCTGGTGTTTATTTCTAAGATAGACACAAAATACGAGAGTTACTCCAGCATTTTTGTGTCTATCTTTGGTGTAAACCAGCATCTGCAGTTCCTTCCTGTACACTGGTGTTTATTTCTGTTTGATGGGGTGGGGAGATTGCAACCTTCACGTGGTCCGCCCTGTGTCGACAAATGCAATCAACCCGGCGTGCACAATCAAATGAGATCAAATAGAACAAGTTGTCGACAACTTTAGGCCGTGCACGCCAATGGCAAGAAGAAGAAGGCAGATTTCTGGTTGGTAAAACTGCCGGCTGATAGAGAGGACATTTTCAGGTGTGAATGTAGGTGGAACTATGAAATTTGCTCCTGTAAGCAATCTTTGATTGGATGATAATCACAATTTCATGTGTTCCTTTAATAAACATGCTAAAAATGGAGCAGCAGCATCTGTTGAAGTTGCTATTTAAACCTGCTCTGTATTTCCAACAGTTTCTGTTTTTACCGAAGATAGACACAAAAATGCTGGAGTAACTCAGCGGGACAGGCAGCATGTCTGGGGAGAAGGAATGGGTGACGTTTCGGGTCAAGACCCTTCTTATGACTAGTTAGGGATCAGGGAAACAAGAGATATAGACGGTGATGTGGAGAGATAAAGAACAATGAATGAAAGATATAACACAAATTGGAGGAGGAGCATCTCATATTTCAGCTCGCAGCCCAGTGGTATCAATATTGATTTATCTCACTTCAGGCAGCCCCGGCATTCTCTCTCTCTCTATCCTTCCCCCACCCGCGTCGCACCAGCTTCTCATTTTCACCCAACAAACAGCTTACAATGGCCTGATTCCTTTATCATCGTTACTTTTTTGCATATCTTTCATTCATTGTTCTTTATCTCTCCACGTCACCATCTATATCTCTCGTTTCCCTTATCCCTGACCAGTCTGAAGAAGAGATGCTGCCTGTCCCGCTGAGTTACTCCACCTCTTTGTGTCTATCATCGGTTTAAACCAGCACCTGCAGTTCCTTCCTACCCATTTTCTGTTTTTAAGTCAGTTTTGTCAGTTTCACTCTGATCCATGCAACATTTTACTCTTTATTTGCACCTTTGAGCAAATCAGAGAAGCTTGATCAGTCCGTATTTATAAATCAGTACGTACCCTCCTGTTAGTGATAGACTCATACAGTAGGGAAACAGGCCCTTCGGCCCAACTTGTCCTTGCTGACCGAGATGTCCCATCTAAACTAGTCTCATTTGCCCACGTTTGGCCCATGTCCTTCTAAACCTCTCCTGTCAATGTAAGTGTCCAAATGTTATTACAGTACCTGTCTCAACTACCTCCTCTGGCAGCATGTTCCATGCACTCACCGCCCTCTGTGTTAAATCATTACCCCTCCCACAAGTTCATCATTCCCCTACTCTGGGCAAGAGACTCTGTGCATTCACCCTATCTATGCCCCTCTTGATATTGTCCACCTCTATAGATCACCCCTAGGCCTCCTGCTCCCTAAGAAATAAAGTCCTAGCCTGCCCAACCTGTGCCCGTAACTCAGACCCTAGAATCATTAAATCTTCTCTGCACCATTACCAGCTTAATCCTTCCTACATTAACCAATAATCCAGGAGCGACCTCATCAGCATCTTGTGCAACTGTTGACTAACATCCTAAGGTACATAAGAGGCTGGAGAAACTCAGCGGGTGCAGCAGCATGTAAGGAGCGAAGGAGATAGGCGACGTTTCGGGCCGAAACCCTTCTTCAGACTTAAAATTTTTTTTTTATTGGGGTCCGTCATCCTAATGTTGGTACTCAACGCCCAGCTTGCTGAAGGATCGATCGCAGTTTATGGACCAACATGTGGCCTCTGAACTGCGGGACAATTGGTAGCAGAGGCAGGTGGAGTCAAGAGCTAAAAACTATTGGGGACAACTTTCATTTTGCAGTTTAGTTTAGTTTATTGTCACGTGTACCGAGGTACAGTGAAAAGCTTTTGTTGCGTGCTAACCAGTCAGCGGAAAGACAATACATGATTACAATCGCGCCGTCCACAGTGTACAGATACAGGATAAAGGAATAACGTTTAGTGCAAGGTAAAGCCAGCAAAGTCCGATCAAAGATAGTCCGAGGGTCACCAATGAGGTAGATAGTAGTTCAGGACCGCTCTCTGGTTGTGGTAGGATGGTTCAGTTGCCTGATAACAGCTGGGAAGAAACTGTCCCTGAATCTGGAGGTGTGCGTTCGTTTTCACACTTCTGTACCTCTTGCCCGATGGGAGAGGGGAGAAGAGGGAGTGGCCGGGGTGAGACTGGTCCTTGATGATGCTGCTGGCCTTGCCGAGGCAGCGTGAGGTGTAGATGGAGTCAGTGGAAGGGAGGTTGGTGTGTGTGAGGGTCTGGGCTGCGTCCACAATTCTCTGCGATTTCTTGCGGGTCTTGGACGGAGCTGTTCCCAAACCGTGCTGTGATGCATCCCGATAAAATGCTTTCTACGGTGCATGTATAGAAGTTGGTGAGAGTAGTTGGGGACATGCCCAACTTCCATAGACCTTGTAAGGAAGTGGAGGCGTTGGTGTGCTTCCTTGGTCGTTGCTTCAATATGGGTGGTCCTGACTTGTGAAAGGGATGGCTCTTTGAATACTTGTGGAGTGAGAATCGTAATTCATGCTCAGCTTAGGAAAGTTTCTCCAACAACTCCACACTTTAGTGGAGTAAAGATCAGCTTCTGGTATCTGCTCCCAGAACCCCAGCTGTCGGAACAATTGATCAAATACTCATGGACAGCAGACAAAATCACAAACTCAACGACATGTTTTTAAACATGAACAATGAAGGTTTAAATGTAAACATATGATCAAAGTGGAAGCTGCAACAAAAACAAACATTATAAAGTTATGGATGGGCCCCCACCCCCACCCCCACCCCCACTTGTCCTGTCAGCGTCTCGCTGGTTTAAGGGGATGTTTTGCTGTTTTATCGTTGAGCACGTGTGGAATTTTCTGGATTGGGAAACAGATGTGGTGCTGGAGAACCGTCATCACCAGATATCTGTATCACGTAACGTCACCCCCCCCCCCCCCCACCGACAGTGCCAGCCCCCACCCACAGGTCCACCCCACCCACTGTCCCCCCCCTCCAACAGTGCCAGCCCCACCCACAGTCAACCCCCCCACCGACAGTGCCAGCCCCACCGACAGATGTGGTGCTGGAGAACCGTCATCACCAGATATCTGTATCACGTAACGTCACCCCCCCCCCACCGCCAACAGTGCCAGCCCCCACCCACAGCACCAGCCCCACCCACACCCCCCCCTCACCAACAGTACCAGCCCCACCCACAGTACCAGCCCCACCCACAGTCCCCCCCCCACACCAACAGTGCCAGCCCCCACCCACAGTACCAGCCCCCACCCATAGTACCAGCCCCACCCACACCCCCCCCACCAACAGTCCCCCCCACACCAACAATGCCAGCCCCACCCACAGTACCAGCCCCCACCCACAGTACCAGCCCCACCCACACCCCCCCCACCAACAGTCCCCCCCACACCAACAGTGCCAGCCCCACCCACAGTACCAGCCCCCACCCACAGTACCAGCCCCCACCCACAGTACCAGCCCCCACCCACACCCCCCCTCACCAACAGTCCCCCCCCACACCAACAGTGCCAGCCCCACCCACAGTACCAGCCCCCACCCACAGTACCAGCCCCACCCACACCCCCCCTCACCAACAGTGCCAGCCCCACCCACACCCCCCCCTCACCAACAGTACCAGCCCCACCCACACCCCCCCCCTCACCAACAGTACCAGCCCCCACCCACAGTACCAGCCTCACCCACACCCCCCCCCACCCACAGTACCAGCCCCACCCACACCCCCCCCTCACCAACAGTGCCAGTCCCACCCACAGGTCCCCCCCCATCAACAGTACCAGCCCCACCCACAGTCCTCCCCCCACCAACAGTACCACCCAACCCCCCACCGACAGTACCAGCCCCCACCCACAGTCCCCACCCCCACCCACAGTACCAGCCCCCACCCACAGTCCCCACCCCCACCCACAGTACCAGCCCCCACCCACAGTACCAGCCCCACCCACAGTCCCCCCCCACCAACAGTACCAGCCCCACCCACAGTCCCCCCCACAGTCCTCCCCCCAACCCCCCACCCACAGTACCACCCAACCCCATACCCACAGCCTCCCCCACCCACAGTACCCCCACCCACCCACAGCCCCCCCCTCGGGAACCACTGGTGCGAATGAATACCATCAACCCGACTTTACTGGACGAACTCAACCGCCTTCCCTTCACTCTGTATCTGTGTGTTATGGATGGCATGTAGTCGTAGAACACGTGTGATCATACAACTACACACGTGTGATCATACAACTACACACGTGTGATCATACAGGCCCTGTATGAAGCTAACTTTCCCAGCACAGATTCAGAAACAGATTTGGTCTGTGGCACACAGAAATCACATCAAGGTTCACAGCTAATCGCGGAGAAGAAGTATTTTTGTCACGTTCCCACCAACATAGCACCATCTCTGCTTGTTCATGCGCACTGGGGCTCTCCAATAATGCTGCGATCTCACATTTAATGAATATATTCAAGGAACGTTCGCACCAGCTGCCTGTCAAAGATGCAAGGTTGGAGCTGTTGGCAGATGAAGGATAAACACCAGTGTGCCTGGATCACAGAGTCACAGAGCGATACAGTGTGGAAACAGGCCCTTCAGCCCAACTTGCCCACACTGGCCAACATGCCCCATCTACACTAGTCACAGAGTGATACAGTGTGGAAACAGGCCCTTCAGCCCAACTTGCCCACACCGGCCAACATGCCCCATCTACACTAGTCACAGAGTGATACAGTGTGGAAACAGGCCCTTCAGCCCAACTTGCCCACACTGGCCAACATGCCCCACCTACACTAGTCACAGAGTGATACAGTGTGGAAACAGGCCCTTCAGCCCAACTTGCCCACACCAGCCAACATGTCCCAGCTATACCAGTCCCACCCGCCTGTGTTTGGCCCATATCCCACCAAACCTGTCCAATCCATGTACCTGTCTAAATGTTTCTTAAACATTGTGATAGTCCCTGCCTCAACTACCTCCTCTGGCAGCTCGTTCCATACACCCACCGCCCTTTATGTGAAAAAGTTACCCCTCAGGTTCCTATTAAATCTTTTCCCCTTCACCTTAAACCTACAGTATGTCCTCTGGTCCTGGATTCCCCTACTCTGGGCAAGAGACTCTGTGTATCTACCCGATCTATTCCCCTCATGATTTTGTACACCTCTATAAGATCACCCCCATCCTCCTGCGCTCCATGGAATAGAGCCCCAGCCTGCTCAGCCTCTCCCTGCAGCTCAGACTGGTTGTTGAACTATTTCACTCCTCCAGCACTCAGTCTGGCCTCTGGCTGTGTGTGTGTGCGTGTCACGGTCTGTGCGAGACCTCTTCCTTTCAATGAAAGGTTTGTTCACGATGCATGCCCTCAATATCGTTAAACAATAGCTCGACAAATAAACCCTCTCATCTATCACAGCGTAGATCTTTGCTTGTGGCAATAATGTCACTTCCCAGATTAGTTCATGTTTAAACAGTTAATCAGCAGAGTGTGACAGAGCAGCCAATAGCAACCGTACACAGTCTGCAGATAATACTCAAGGAATGAGAGCCAGAATCGTGTACCCTCGATTCTCCAGCATCTGCAGTTCCTTCTTTAACACGAGAGCCAGAGGAACTTGGTTCGTGCGGGTGTCAGGGGTTACGGGGAGAAGGCAGGAGAATGGGGTTGAGAGGGAGAGATAGATCAGCCATGATTGAATGCCGGAATAGACTTGATGGGCTGAATGGCCTAATTCTGCTCCAAGAACTTAAGAAGATGTGTTTGAGACGAGTTTGCAGTGGAATAAAAATAGAGCAGCCACTTTGATAAGATAACAGGCGGGGGCAGGTTAGGTGTTATAAACTCACATCCTCTCTGCTGCCTGCGCTATCCATGCTCGCTTGTTTGTGGAGAAAATAATCTCAAATAAAGATAGAGAATGGATTTTAAAATGGATCCAAGTCCTTCAAAGGATACCACTACACGGCAGATACATCAACCGGTCACGGACTGACACCATGTGTCTGGTTTAATGACATTATTAATCAGCGAGTGAGGATTACACAGCACTATGCACAAGGATGTGACCATGTGGTGGTGACACCATCCATCAACCTAGAAGTGATAGCAGCAGAATTAGGCCATTCGGCCCATCAAGTCTACTCCGGCATTCAATCACGGCTGATCTATCTCTCCCTCCTAACCCCACTCTCCTGCCTTCTCCCCATAACCCCTGACACCCGTACTAATCAAGAATCTATCTATCTCTGCTTTAAACATATCCACTGATTTGCTTCCACCGCCATTTGTGGCAAAGAATTCCACAGATTCACCATCAATAGACAATAGACAATAGACAATAGGTGCAGGAGTAGGCCATTCGGCCCTTCGAGCCAGCACCGCCATTCAATGTGATCATGGCTGGTCATCCCCAATCACTACCCCGTTCCTGCCTTCTCCCCATATCCCCTGACTCCGCTATCTTCAAGAGCCCTATCTAGCTCTCTCTTGAAAGTATCCAGAGAACCGGCCTCCACCGCCCTCTGAGGCAGAGAATTCCACAGACTCACCACTCTCTGTGAGAAAAAGTGTTTCCTCGTCTCCATTCTAAATGGCCGACCCCTTATTCTTAAACTGTGACCCCTGATTCTGTAAAGAAATTCCTCCTCATCTCCTTCCTAAAGGAACGTCTTTTTAATTCTGAGGTTGTGCCCTCTGGTCCTAGACTGTCCTACTAGTGGAAACATCCTCTCCACATCCACTCTATCCGGGTCTTTCTGCTCCTGAGTGTGGTCTCATTCGGTGTGTGAAGACGCTCGCCAGAGGCTGTCGACGAGCCAACGTGATGTCCACGGAGCACGGACTAACATCACGGGGACTGACACAGAACGTCTGCAGATTCTCCGCCACTGCACTTGCTGCAACTGACTGGCGTTTAATTAAACGCTGAACACACATCAGTGGTGGTGAATGAGTTAGTAGAATGGGTGTCAGTAGTGAATGTATCTGTGACCATCTCAGCTTCCTACTGCGTCCGGTCAAACCCTCATGAAACACTCAATCAGACATGTTGAAGGTGGGGGGGGGGGGGGGGGAATCTTCCTTCCATTGCACATGGCTCTGGTCTTTAAATGGTCAGAACGGAGGAGATATCCGGGGGAGTAGGCCACTCTGCCCATCAAACCTGCTACCCCACTCAATATGACCCTCCATTACATTGTCACCGTCACACTCTCGCCCCCCCCTCCAGATCATTCCGTGCCTCTGGTGTCCAGCACCATGGACCCTCTGAACCAAGGAAGTTCCTCTCATCTCAATCCATACATCTACCAAATGAAGAGAGAGACGGAGTGCTGGAGTAACTCAGCGGGTCAGGCAGCATCTGTGGAGAACATGGATAGGTGACGTTTCACAGAGTGCTGGAGTAACTCAGCGGGTCAGGCAGCATCTGTGGAGAACATGGATAGGTGACGTTTCACAGGGTGCTGGAGTAACTCAGCGGTTCAGGCAGCATCTGTGGAGAACATGGATAGGTGACGTTTCACAGAGTGCTGGAGTAACTCAGCGGGTCAGGCAGCATCTGTGGAGAACATGGATAGGTGACGTTTCACAGAGTGCTGGAGTAACTCAGCGGGTCAGGCAGCATCTGTGGAGAACATGGATAGGTGATGTTTTGGGTCCCTTTACCCCTGTCACCCCTCTCCCCCTCTCCCCCTCTCCCCCTCTCCCTACCGCCTGTCACCCCAGGTCCCCATTACTGCTCTCACTCTCTCTGCCATCATTAACACGATTCCAGCAACATCTTGTAAACTGTTTCCACAGCTGACGGGCTAAGGCAGGGTGGAATTAATAGCAGACATCATTAAAGATCCAGGTGCAGACAAAACAACACACTATATTTTCACTGAAACTTTACAGTTCTCTGGGTTCCTGGCTTCTATATAAAACAGATCCAATTCAGCTGTGCTTGAATCGAGACAAGAATCAGGACTGTTTTATTGTCATGTGCCCCGGATAGAACAATGAAATTCTTACTTGCTGTTGCAGAACAGAACATAATACACTGTAAACAATAAAATAAACGAGAAACCAGCTTCAAAGTGTGAGTGTACAATGTACACACTTTGCTGCCTGTCCCGCTGAGTTACTCCAGCATTTTCTGTCTATCTTCGGTGTAAACCAGCATCTGCAGATCCTTCCTACACATACGCAACACACACAACACACACACACACACACATACACACACACATGTACACACACACACACACACACATACACACACACGTACACACACACACACATAACACACACTCACACATACACACACACATGTACACACACACGTAACACACACGTAACACACACACACACACACACACACACACACACACACACACACGTAACACACCGTAACACACACGTACATACACAAAACAAACGATAATAGTGCAAAAAGACAAAACCAATGTCCCCAAGTCTATGTCGTTCAGAGCTTATTTGGGGGTTGTAGTGTTTAATAGCCTGATGGTTGTTGGGAAGAAGCTGTTCCTGAACCTGGAGGTCACGGTTTTCAGGCTCCTGTACCTTCTCCCCGATGGTGGCAGCGAGATGAGAGCGTGGCCAGGGTGGTGTGGGTCTCTGATGATGCTGGCTGCCTTTTTGAGGCAGCGACTCCTGTAGATCCCTTCAATGGTGGGGAGGTCAGTACTGGGATGAACCTTCCATGGTGGGGAGGTCAGTACTGGGATGGACTGGGCACTGTCCACCACTCTCTGTAGATTCCTTCGATGACCTACATTCAGAACCAGCCCCAATTTACACGGAATGTAGAATTGTATTTCCCCCATTCGGGTACATTTCCCCTGTCACACCGCTACATGTATAATGGAGCTGAGGGTCACTGGTCAACAGTGAGACGCTGGTTCAGTTCAGTTCAGTTTAGTTTATTGTCACGTGTACCGAGGTACAGTGAAAAGCTTTTGTTGCGTGCTAACCAGTCAGCGGAAAGACAATACATGATTACAATCAAGCCGTCCACAGTGTACAGATACAGGATAAGGGAATAATGTTTAGTGCAAGGTAAAGCCAGTAAAGTCTGATCAAGGATAGTCCGAGGGTCTCCAATGATGCAGCCGGCTGGGAAATGAACACTAAAGACCAGAGATAGCACAGCGTGCTGGAGTAACTCAGCGGGTCAGGCCGCATCTGTGGAGAACATGGATAGGTGACGTTTCACAGAGTGCTGGAGTAACTCAGCGGGTCAGGCAGCATCTGTGGAGAACATGGATAGGTGACGTTTCACAGAGTGCTGGAGTAACTCAGCGGGTCAGGCAGCATCTGTGAAGAACATGGATAGGTGACGTTTCACAGAGTGCTGGAGTAACTCAGCGGGTCAGGCAGCATCTGTGGAGAACATGGATAGGTGACGTTTCACAGAGTGCTGGAGTAACTCAGCGGGTCAGGCAGCATCTGTGGAGAACATGGATAGGTGACGTTTCACAGAGTGCTGGAGTAACTCAGCGGGTCAGGCAGCATCTCTGGCGAGAAGGAATGGGTGACATTTCGGTCTAGACCCTTCTTCAGACTGAGAGTCAGGGGAGAAGAGAGACATGAAAGGGTCAGGTGTGAAAACGATTGATCAAAGCAGATGGTGATCAAGGAATTGGAGAATGGTTCTCTGTTACAGATGCTGGTCCACACAGACTGGTCTCGACCCAAGATGACACCTATTCCTTTTCTCCACAGATGCTGCCTGACCCGCTGAGTTACTCCACCTTCTATCAAGGCTCATTGTTGGCTGAGGGGAAGTGGACAACGAGGCATACAAACAGAAACATTAGCCAGGATGACAGTGAAACTAGTGGGAGAACTAGGGTGGGGGAGGGAGGGATAGAGAGAGAGGGAGGGCTAGGGTTACTTGAAGTTAGAGAAATCAATATTCACTCAGTCTGACGAAGGGTCTCGGCCAGAAACGTGGCCCATTCCTTCCCTCCAGAGATGCTGCCTGTCCCGCCGAGTTACTCCAGCTTTCTGTGTCTGTCTTCGTTGTAAACCGATATCTGCAGTTCCTTCCTCCACTCAGTATTCATACCGCTGCCCGAGCGAAATATAAAATATGGAAGCTCACGGCAAGAGCCTCCACCGGTGCAAGCAAGTCAATCACCGCCAATATCTTCCCCCCAGCCAGTGAGCCGCGCTTGTCCATCGCAACCCTCAAGTACAAGGCTTTATTTAGCACAGTTCACAAGCAATGTGGTCTGAAGAAGGGTCTGGACCAGAATGGTCACCCATTCCTTCTCTCCACAGATGCTGCCTGTCCCGCTCAGTTACTCCAGCTTTTTGTGTCTATCTTCGGGATAAACCAGCATCTGCCGTTCCTTCCTACACGAGATTTGTCCACCCGTCTAACGGTAAAGTTTGTGTGAGAAGGAACTGCAGATGTTGGTTTAAACCGAAGATAGACACGGGGAGACACGGAGACAGGCGCAGAGTGCTGGAGTAACTCAGCGGGACAGGCAGCATCTGTGGAGAGAAGGAACGGGTGATGTTTCAGGTCGAGACCCTTCTTCAGACGGGGGAGATTCAAGAGAGTTTTATTGTTATGTGTCTGTGACAGAACAATGAAATCCTCACTACAAGCAGCACCACAGGACGTGTAAACACAGAACACTGTCAAACAATGTCCGAAACGAGAGAAAATAAATAAAAGCTGATGAATGTGTGTTTAAAATTACTCACCAGAGCAGCGCATTCAATAGTCCCGGAGACGAGAGCCAATCTGTGCACAAAACTCCCCTGGTTGGGCGCGGTGTTAATAGCAGGAAGGAGGGAGAGCGCAGACACATGCAGACTGCAGGAACATTATCCTGCTGGTTGCCAGTGACAGAGTAATGCCTGGCCCGGTGTGACAGCGCCGGAGCTGCTCTGGCAATCAATCAGTGGGTGACAGGGACACTTGTACCCGCCCGCCTGCCTGCCTGCCTGCCTGCCCGCCTGGCCAGCGGGTGGAGCCGGCTCACCTAGCGCCAAATCCCCAGCCCCAAACCACCAACAGCCCAGCAACTGGTAAGCCCAAAGACAAAGGAACAAATCAGAGCTACATTCACAGCAAGCTCCTAGAGGCAGCCTGCGGATTGATTCACAGTTAACACTCATAGAGTCACACGGCGTGGAGACATCTGATGAAGGGTCTCCAACCGAAACGTCACCTATCCATGTTCTCCACAGATGCTGCCTGACCCGCTGAGTTACTCCAGCACTCTGTGAAACGTCACCTATCCATGTTCTCCACAGATGCTGCCTGACCCGCTGAGTTACTCCAGCATTCTGTGAAATGTCACCTATCCATGTTCTCCACAGATGCTGCCTGACCCACTGAGTTACTCCAGCATTCTGTGAAATGTCACCTATCCATGTTCTCCACAGATGCTGCCTGACCCACTGAGTTACTCCAGCATTCTGTGAAACGTCACCTATCCATGTTCTCCACAGATGCTGCCTGACCCGCTGAGTTACTCCAGCACTCTGTGAAACGTCACCTATCCATGTTCTCCACAGATGCTGCCTGACCCGCTGAGTTATGAACCTATTATTTCTAAAGCTGTATTATTGAATTGCGTGTTTACTTCCAGGCCAACTTTACCCAAGGATTGAACAGAAACAAGTGTAGTTCAGACTAACCCAGGGTTGAATACACAGCCCTGCCCAACTTACAGAGACTGCACTTCTTGGAAAACTGTTTTGGCACCGTCCCGTTGTGCCGTTTTTGCACTGATTTTCGCTCCTATCAAGTTGTAGAGACACAGAGCACAGAAACAGGCCCTTCAGCCCATCACATTCATGCTGGCCAAGGTGTCCAATGAGATGTTTAAAAGACACTTGGACATGTACATGGGTAGGACAGGTTTAGAGGGATATGGGCCAAACGGTGGGAGGAGTCTTGATGGGGCACCTTGGTCAGCATGGGGAAGTTGGGCCGAAGGGCTAGTTTCCATTCTGTCTAACTCACTGACATTGTTCTTCCAATAATATCTCACAGCGCCAGAGACCCGGGTTCCATCCTGACCACAGGTGCTGCCTGTACGGGGTTTGCACGTTCTCCCTGTGACCGCATGGGTTTTCTCCGGGCGCTCTGGTTTCCCACCACGCTCAAAGGACGTGTAGGTTTGTAGATGAATTGGCTTGGTGTAAATGTAAATAGTCCCCCGTGCGTGTGGGATAGTGTTAGTGTGTGGGGATCGCTGGTCAGCACGGGCTCGGTGGGCCGAAGGGCCTGTTTCAGCGCTGTATCTCTAAACTAAATGAAACCAAGAGTGAATATTGTGAACAGCCACACTGTAGATAATGTAACCGGCCACATGTGGAGTAGCCATGGTCCCTCCGTTTTATCACTGACTGAGATGTCATGTACCCCAAATGGTCCTATTTAGGACCTTCCCCAAGGCATGACAGGTAGTCTTTAGGAATCTGGACAGCCGGCTATAAAGTGTAATGCATGGGCTGCCAACAAGACCCAGAGGCTACATTCCAGAAATACCTCGACCCAGGCCCGATGGACATGTATATTCCAGTTATTTGTGGACCCTGCATGGTAGCTCCGCTAATAAATACTCAATGCTTCAGCATTGGTGATACTCAAACCTTTCCAGGTTTAGTTTAGAGATACAGCACGGAAACAGGCCCTTCGGCCCACCGAGTCCGTGCCGACCAGCGATCCCCGCACACTAACACTACCCTACACACACTAGGGACAATTTACATTTATACCAAGCCAATTAACCTACAAACCTGCACATCTTTGAGGTGTGGGAGGAAACCGGAGCACCCGGAGAAAACCCACGCAGGTCACGGGGAGAACATACAAGCTCCGTACAGACAGCGCCCGTAGTCAGGATTGAACCCAGGTCTCTGGCGCTGTGAGGCAGCAGCTCTACCCGCTGCGCCACCGTGCTGCTTACCCTCTGGTCTCTCCATGAGGGAGATGTCCCCATTAAACCCCTATTCTATCGAGCAGAAGTTGCTTCTCAACAAGGTGACAGAGTTAGACACAAAGTGTTACAGTAACTCAGCAGGTCAAGAGACAATAGACAATAGGTGCAGGAGTAGGCCATTCGGCCCTTCGAGCCAGCACCGCCATTCAATGTGATCATGGCTGATCATCCACAATCAGTACCCCGTTCCTGCCTTCTCCCCATATCCCCTGACTCCGCTATTTTTAAGAACCCTATCTAGCTCTCTCTTGAAAGCATCCAGAGAACCGGCCTCCACCGCCCTCTGAGGCAGAGAATTCCACAGACTCACAACTCTCTGTGAAAAAGTGTTTCCTTGTCTCCGTTCTAAATGGCTTACCCCTTATTCTTAAACTGTGGCCCCTGGTTCTGGATTCCCCCAACATCGGGAACATGTTTCCTGCCTCTAGCATGTCCAAACCCTTATTAATCTTATATGTTTCAATAAGATGCCCTCTCATCCTTCTAAACTCCAGGGTGTACAAGCTCAGTCACTCCATTCTGTCAGCATATGACAGTCCCGCCATCCCGGGAATTAACCTTGTAAATCTACGCTGCACTTCTACAATAGCAAGAATGTCCTTTCCCAAATTAGGGGACCAAACCTGCACACAATACTTCAGGTGTGGTCTCACTTGGGCCCTGTACAACTGCAGAAGGACATCTTTGCTCCTGTACTCAACTCCTCTTGTTATAAAGACCAACAGGCCATTCGCTTTCTTCACTGCTTGCTGTATGCTTACTTTCATTGACTGATGTACAAGGACCCGCAGATCCCGTTGTACTTCCCCTTTTCCCAACGAGGCCATTTAGATAGTAATCTGCCTTCCTGTTTTTGCTACCAAAGTGGATAACCTCACATTTATCCGCATTAAACTTCATCTGCCATGCATCTGCCCACTGCCCCAACCTGCCCAAGTCACCCTGCATTCTCATAGCATCCTCCTCACAGTTCACACTTTAAAAGGCAATTAGCTTGTTTCTCGTCTGTGTAAGATAGTGTTAGTTTACAGGGATCGCTGGTCGGTGTGGACTCAGTGGGCCGAAAGGCCTGTTTCCATCTTTAAACTAAACAAAACCAAACCAAAGGTACTATCCCAACGTTTAAGAAACATTTAGACAAGTACATGGATAGGACACGTTTAGAGAGATATGGACCAAACACGGGCAAGGGGGGCCTAGTGTAGATGGGACATGTTGGTCCGTGTGGGCAAGTTGGGCCGAAGGGCCTGTTTCCACACTGTGTCACTCTGATCTCCAATCAACACCTGTGTAGATTGGCTCTGAAGAAGGGTTTGGATCCAAAACGTCACCTATCCATGTTCTCCACAGATGCTGCCTGACCCGCTGAGTTACTCCAGCACTCTGTGAAACGTCACCTATCCATGTTCTCCACAGATGCTGCCTGACCCGCTGAGTTACTCCAGCACTCTGTCAAACGTCACCTATCCATGTTGTCCACAGATGCTGCCTGACCCGCTGAGTTACTCCAGCACTCTGTGAAACGTCTCGCACCGCTCTGCCTGGAGTCTCACATATGGGTTTAATCGGGCCGCTCCAAGGGGCTTTAAGGGAGGGGCAGTGCGTGGGGATTAATGCTTGTAACCTGATGTTGGGGAATTAAGACCTCCTGGATTAGAGGGTCATTTGGGAAGCCCAGTCATTCATAATGCCATTGGGCAGAGTTGTGGGACGTAAACCAGACTGGGGAGGTTGCAGATACGGTTTTGATAAACTGCTTCAGATAGAACTAATGAGATCACTTTAAAAGCTGAAAGAGTTGACAGAAGGAAGTTTGCCGCATGATGCATCAGGTACAGAACGATCCACTGGAGATAAGGGCAGCAGCAGCAGCAGGACGGCCTCGATCAACACTGGCCTCTTCCCCACCCCTGCCCCCCCCCTACGGCAGCTGAGGAAGCACAATCTGCCACAGGCAATGATGGTCCAATTCTACACGGCCATCGTAGAGTCTGTTCTCACCTTCTCCATCATGGTCTGGTTTGGCTTAGCCACCAAGCACGACACCCGGAGGCTGCAGCGAATCGTCCGATCAGCAGAGAAGGTTATTGGCTGCAACCTTCCCTCCATTGATGAACTGTACACTGCAAAGGCCAGGAAGCGAGCGGGCAAGATCATCTCTGACCCCTCTCACCCTGGCCACAAACTCTTTGAATCACTTCCCTCTGGAAGGCGACTCCGGACTGTCAAAGCTGCCACAGCCAGACATAAAAACAGTTTTTATCCACGAGTAGTTGCTCTACTCAACAGCCAAAAATCTGTAGCCTCCCTTTGATCTGGTATTTTGTTGGTCCACATGCTTGATCAATGGTGTTTTATCATTAATGTCTTATTAGTATTAATGATTAGTGTTTTCTGAGTCATTCGTAACTGTCACTGTATGTCATGTTGTTACTTGTGGGCGGAGCACCAGGGCAAATTCCTTGTATGTGAATACTTGGCCAATAAACTTACTTACTTACTTACTTGTGCCAGGACTGAGATAAGGTATCGACAGCCGCCCTGAAAGATTGAACTCCACAGCCTGTTGCACAACACCAGCGTTTCAGGCAAAGATAGACACAGAGTGCTGGAGTAACTCAGCGGCTCAGGCAGCATCTGTGGAGAACGTGGATAGGTGACGTTTCACAGAGTGCTGGAGTAACTCAGCGGGTCAGGCAGCATCTGTGGAGAACATGGATAGGTGACGTTTCACAGAGTGCTGGAGTAACTCAGCGGGTCAGGCAGCATCTCCACAGAGAAGAAATGGGTGACGTTTCTGGTCGAGACACTTCTTCAGACTGAGGGTCAGGGGAGAGGGAGTCTAGAGATATGGAAGGGCAAGGTGTGAAAACGACAGATCAAAGCATAAGGATGGTTCATGGTTAGCTGAGGGGAAGGTGACAATCAGTAACATTAATCAGGGGGGCAGTGAAACTAGAGGGAAAACTAGGGTGGGGGAGGGACGGAGAGAGAGGGAAAGTAAGTTGTTGAAGTCAATGTTCACACCGCTGGGGTGACAGCTGCCCAAGTGAAATATGAGGTGGTGTTCCTCCAATTTGTGCTGGGCCTCACTCTGACGGTGGAGGAGCCCTGGACAGAAAGGTCAGTGTGGGAATGGGAGGGGTTAAAGTGTTTGGCAACCGGGAGATCAGGTGGGTTTAGGCGGACTGAGCGGTTCAGGGAATCGATCGCCGAGCCTGCGCTTGGTCTCGCCGATATACAGGAGCCCACACCTGGAACAGTGGATACAGTCGATGAGGTTGGAGGAGGTGCAAGTGAACCTCTGCCTCACCTGGAAGGACTGAAGGGATCCTTGGATGGAGTCGAGGGAGGAGGTATAGGGACAGGTACACTTTAATGAATGTATGTTCTGAAGGAATTGTAACGTTTGATTGCTGCAAGGCACAGCGTAAAGTTTCTCTGACTCTCCGAAACTCTCCCGTTGAAACTCAATGCTCCACTCCTGCACCTATTTGGGCGAGAGATATTTTAACATCTCATTGACTTTCTTGACAACCCAAGTTGGTGACATTGTGGCTTTTGAGGGAGAGGGGGAGGATTGCTCCAGTGATTGGTGGAAGTACAGGCTCATTAACTCCACTCTGGTGAAGAGGCTGAATGTCCCAGATAGAGAGAGACACAACGGCTAACCCATTGTGTAGTAACTCAGCGGGACAGGCAGCATCTCCGGAGAGTTGGAATGGGTCGAGACCCTTGTTCAGACATGATGTATAAAATAGATCGGGCAGATGCACAGTCTCTTGTCCAGAGTAGGGGACTCAAGGACCAGAGGGCATAGGTTTAAGGTGAAGGGGAAAAGATTTAACTAGGGCTAACTTTTTCACACAGAGGGTGGTGGGTGTATGGAACGAGCTGCCAAATGAGGTAGTTGAGGCAGTGACTATCACAATGTTTAAGAAACAGTTAGACAGGTACATGGATAGGACAGGTTTAGAGGCATATGGACCAAACACAGGCAGGTGGGACCAGTGTAGATGGGGCATGTTGGCCGGTGTGGACAAGTTGGGCCAAAGGGCCTGGTTCTACGCTGTAAGACTCTCTAACTCTATGATTCTATGAAGGCCAAATGTATTAGAGCCTTGTTGTGACACGTTGAGAGATTGTGAAGGAACCAGTTCAGGTTTAAAGTGGGGAAATTCAATCTGGATCAGTGGCTAAAGTCAGCGATTTAGCTTCAGGCTGAGTGTGTTTGTGTCGACTGCTTTCAATCATGTTTCCACGTTGCAACGCTGTCTCAACCGTCTCCCCCACACACACTGTCCACCGGTCAATATAGCCGGGACTGCAGTGATGTGATGAATGTGAGCGTTGATAGCATCACCTGAGACAGGTGCATGTGTGAAGGTGATCAACCAGGGGCTGCAAGTCTCAGCCACTGGAAATGGAGGTGCATCACTCACCCACTGCATCAGTTGCAGGGAATGCATTGTCAGAGGCATGCATGCATGCATGTCACTGCAGGAACCAGACCCAGGAGGGCATGCGGACATGCAGCCAGTGGAAAAGCCACAAGTCCCCAACATAGCTTATTTAGTTTAGTTTAGAGATACAACTCAGAAACCGCCCCTTCGGCCCATCGAGTCCATGCCGACCAGCGATCTCCGCACACCAACACTATCCTACAGTACTGATTAGTACGAAGCCCTATTTAAGCTAATCCCATTTGTCTGTATTTAGCCCATACCGCCCTAAACCTTGTGTACAGGAAGGAACTGCAGATGCTAGTTTACATCGAAGATAGATATAAAATACTGGAGTAACTCAGCGGGTCGGGCGGCAACTCTGGAGAAAAGGAATAGGTGATGTTTCAGGGTGGGGCTCATCTGAAGAAGGGTCTCTACCTAAAACGTCACAATTCCCTTTCTCCACAGATGCTGCCTGACCCGCTGAGTTACTCCAGCACTCTGTGAAACGTCACCTATCCATGTTCTCCACAGATGCTGCCTGACCCACTGAGTTACTCCAGCACTCTGTGAAACGTCACCTATCCATGTTCTCCACAGATGCTGCCTGACCCGCTGAGTTACTCCAGCACTCTGTGAAACGTCACCTATCCATGTTCTCCACAGATGCTGCCTGACCCGCTGAGTTACTCCTGCACTCTGTGTGCGTCCCGGTGAGGGGGACGTGGGGATGTTGGTGTTTGATTCAAGACCTTGTCCTGACACTGAGACAGAAATTATTTCTGATGCAGGTTTGCAGCAGCATCTCACCGGAGCAGCGTGGACATGCTGCTTGCAAAGTCTCTTTCTTCTTCACAGAGCTCAGGAGCCCCAGGCCAAGGCCACGCTTCATTGCAGAGGCTCCAGTCTTCAGAGAAATCAAGCTCTTCATTAATGCCAGCTGGAGCTGCGTGAGGACAGAGCCTGGCAGTCCGTGCCCAGGGTCACTGAGACGGGATATATACCACGTCACGGGCAAGGGTGTCAGACCAGCACACATCCTCCTTGATCACCCTGCACCAGGGACCTCATTACAGCAGCCAGTGTGGGCACATCACAGGAGCTATCTTCACCCACACGCTGGTGTGGGGACTGTGATGTGTACAGCTCCCAGCACAAACTGATTCAATGCCCCCTCTCTCTCCCTCCCTCTCTCCCTGTCCCCCTCTCCCTCTCTCCCTATCTCTTACTCTCCCTCCCTCTCTCCTCTCTCTCCCTCTCCCCCTGTCCCTCTCTTCCTTTCCCTCTCCCTGTCTCTCTCTCTCTCTCTCTCCCACTCTCTCTTGCTCTCTCTCCTCTCTCTACCTCTCCCCGTCCCCCTCTCCCTCTCTCCCTCTCTCCCTATCTCTTACTCTCCCTCCCTCTCTCCTCTCTCTTCCTCTCCCCTGTCCCTCTCTCCCTCTCTCTCCCTCTCTCTCTCTCACTCTCTCTCACTCTCTCTCTCCCCCTCCCTCTCTCCTCTCTCTCCCTCTCCCCTGTCCCTCTCTCCCTTTCCCTTTCCCTCTCTCCTCTCTCTCTCCCCCTCTCTCTCCTCTCCCTCCCTCTCTCTCTGCCTCTCTCCCTCTCTCTCCTCTCTCTCCCTCCCTCTCTCCTCTCTCTCCCTCTCCCCCTGTCCCCATTGCCACCTTTTCCTTTTCTCCAGAGATGCTGCCACATCCGCTGAGTCACTCCAGCATTTTGTGTCTATCTTACTGTAACTCTCTCTGTCTCTCTCTCTCTCTCTCCCTGCCTAACATATGATGAGCGTTTGTCGGCATTGGGCCTGTACTAGCTGGAGTTTAGAAGGATGAGGGGGAACCTCATTGAAACTTACAGAATAGTGAAAGGCCTGGATAGAGTGGATGTAGAGAGGATGTTTCCGCCAATGGGAGAGTCTATGACCAGAGGGCACAGCCTCAGAATTAAAGGACGTTCCTTTAGGAAGGAGATGAGGAGGAATTTCTTTAGCCAGAGGGTGGTGAATCTGTGGAATACAGAATGAGTATTTTCCTTCTCCCCAGAGATGCTGCCTGTCCCGTTGAGTTATTCCAGTATTTTGTGTCTACCATTGACATTTGGGCAGTTATATGTACAGGAGGGGTTAAGAGGATCTTGGGCCCAATGCAGGCAAATGGGACTGTGTCCTGCAGTCTTTGACATTTCCACCCTGGGGAAAAGGTTCTGACTGTCTACCCCCTCTATGTCTAACATTACTATTCACACTGACCTTTGAAGACTTCACACTCTGCAAATGTTTAAGAAGGAACTGCAAATGCTGGAGACACTCAGCGGGTGAGGCAGCATCTATGGAGCGAAGGAATAAGTGACGTTTCGGGTCGAGACCCTTCTTCAGACAAGGAATAGGTGACTCAAGTCTGAAGAAGGGTCTCAACCCGAAACGTCGTCTAGTCCTTCGCTCCATAGATGCTGCCTCACCCGCTGAGTTTCTCCAGCAGTTTTGTCTACCTTCACACTTTCTGCAAATGATCATCTTGACACAAGACGGATTGTAGATGTAAAACTGTACAGCCAGAAATGACTGCGGTTGTAAACACAACAGGTTGTTCAAGTGTAATCACTCTATCTCCTCCAGATCTGCTTCATCTGTGTTTGTACAAGAAAAGCCTGGCCCTTCTGAAGTAGAAAGGTTAATAGCATGTATTAAAAGACAGAAGAGATTCATCCTGTGCTTTAAGCCGGCATAAATCAACGTGGCACCTCCTCCCTGAGATAATGTATTCTGGTGAAAATAATTCAACTGGCAGCAACAGTCATGTTAAACACCAACTCTTTCAAGAAACCTTTCATTGATGCAGTGGAGACACAACCCTTTGCCCACCTTGTCCATACCGACCAATTTGGCAGGTTGGGCGAGTCCCGTTTGCCTGCGTTTGGCCCAAGACCCCCTAATATAACTGCCCAAATATCAATGGTAGACACAAAATACTGGAGTAACTCAGCGAGACAGGCAGCATCTCTGGAGAAAAGGAAAATACTCATTGACTTGGCCTCCACAGCCGTCTGTGGCAATGCATTCCAGAGATTCACCACCCTCAGACTAAAGAACTGTCTCCTCATCTCCTTTCTATAGGTACGTCCTTTTAATCTGAGGCTGTGACCTCAGAGGCTCCTAGACTCTCCCACTAGTGGAAACATCCTCTCCACATCCACTCTATCCAGGTCTTTGACTATTCGGTCAGTTTCAATGAGGTCCCCGCTCATCCTTCTACAGACTGGAAAGTTGACCTGTCAATGTCAGTTCCATTTAGTTTATTGTCCCGTGTACCGAGGTACAGTGAAAAGCTTTTGTTGCGTGCTAACCAGGCAGCGGAAAGACAATACATGATTACAATCGAGCCGTCCACAGTGTACGGATACAGGACAAGGGGAATAACGTTTAGTGCAAGGGAAAGCTGGCAAAGTCCGATCAAGGATAGTCCGAGGGTCACAAATGAGGTAGATAATAGTCAGAAAGTTGAACACAGAAAGCTGGACTGATGTATCTATCACTGGTAGGTTCTGTCGTGCCAATGAGCTTTAGTGCAGGGCAGGGCAACCTGGGGCACCAACTGACTGTCTACAACTGTGGGCACAGGGTTAAGGTGAAAGGGGGGACATTTGAAGGATTACTGAGGGGTTATTGTTTCACACACAGGGTTGTGGGTGTTGGGAGGCACATGTGATTACTATGTTTAAAAGTTAGTTTAGGTTTCAAAAATCAACGTTATTGAGAATAAAGAACTCAGTAGTGTTTACACTCATCCTTAAACCCACTCATGTGACCCCCCCCCCCCCCCCCCCCCACACCCTGCAGGGTGATATCCCATCCCTTGTTTAAGGGGTGGCCCCACTGGACACTGCCCCCCAATGTTCAGCAGCGGAAGGTCCCTCGACCATGGTCCACCCCACAAAGCCTTGCTTTGAGACTCATCTGGACAACTGTTTGAATGGGAACAGAGTAGAGAGATATGGGTATTAGGCTGGCAAATGGGGCAAGTGTAGATGACAATCGGTATGGGCTGGTCAAGTCCCAGGGTCTCCTGAACTACTATCTACCTCAATGGAGACCCTCGGACTATCCTTGATCGGACTTTGCTGGCTTTACCTTGCGTATAAACATTATTCCCTTTATCCTGTATCTGTACACTGTGGACGGCTCGATTGTAATCATGTGTTGTCTTTCCGCTGACTGGTTAGCACGCAACAAAAGCTTTTCACTGTACCTCGGTACACAGGACAATAAACTGAACTGGACTGAGTTGGCCCAAGGAGTTGTTACTATCCTGCACGGTTCTGTGACATGATGTTTTAAATCCGATGTTTTTCTTTGTCAATCGGTGTTTGAGCGAAAGATGCCAATATGACAAGGCGGAACACAGGGAATATTTCAGCAGTTTAATTAACGGAAGGATTGTGAGCTTCAGTTGTCATCGTGCCACCGCTATCCCTAATCTGCCAGCGCGGGTCCCAGCAAGGATGGCTATTAATTACCATCAGTCATCTCACGGCAACTGCTTCCCAGCGCTGGCTTTGTCTCAACTCCGCTCAATATCCACAAGCCCTTGCCACGTTAGCTACGTTCATATTCATGTAAATATTTACAGCGTAGAATTGGAAAAGCCACAACACTCAGTTATGTAGAAGGCAACATTCACTGGAGTCACAGAGTGATACAGCGTGGAAACAGGCCCTTCGGCCCAACTTGCCCACACCGGCCAACATGCCCCATCTACACTAGTCCTACCTGTCTACGTTTGGCCCATATCCCTCTAAACCTGTCCTATCCATGTACCTGTCTAAATGTTTCTTAAATGTTGCCTCAACTACCTCCTCCGGCAGCTCGTTCCATACACCCACCAGCCTTTGTGTGAAAACGTTACCCCTCAGGTTCCTATTAAATCTTTCCCCCCTCACCTTAAACCTATGTCCTCTGGTTTTCGATTCCTCTACTCTGGGCAAGAGATTCTGTGCATCTACCCGATCTATTCCTCTTGTGCAAATAAATAAGCCAATTTGACAGCATCGTTCTTGAATAGAAAGGTTGAGAAGGCCATGAGCAGTTTAGGAAAGTCCCATCAGTGTCCGCTTTACAACTTGGGTGTTTAAACTATAACGAAGCACAAACATGCAAGCTTCAATTTGCTTATCCAATCCTCCCCAGAGCCACGCATAATCCTTTTCATTTAAACAGATTAATGGAACACCCAGAGCCAAGATTTTCATTAGAATTTGGATGTCAGCTCGTGCTGATGTAACTCAGGGTGAAGCCTCCACAGTATTTCGCACTCAAAACATGAAGGTAATTTGTTTAAGTCTTATTTGCTCTCACTTTCTTGGCTTCAGTGCATTTTATTAACTGCTCAAGATGATATAGTGATAAAGAAGGCTTAAGGGTCTGTCCCACTTGCCGATTGTTTGGGCATCTTAGGCGACTGCTGCAAAAAATGTTGAAAAATGTTTGGCGACAGTGGCGACAAATTTTACTGTTGTAGGTGTTGCCGTAGGTGTCGCCAGGTGTCGCCAGGTGTCGCCAGGTGTCGCCAGGTGCCGCCAGGTGTGGCCAGGTGTCGCCAGGTGCCGCCAGGTGTCACCAGGTGTCACCAAGTGTCGCCAGGTGCCGCCAGGTGTGGCCAGGTGTCACCAGGTGTCACCAGGTGTGGCCAGGTGTCGCCAGGTGCCGCCAGGTGTTGCCAGGTGTCACCAGGTGCCGCCAGGTGTGGCCAGGTGTCACCAGGTGTCACCAGGTGTCGCCAGGTGCCGCCAGGTGTGGCCAGGTGTCACCAGGTGTCGCCTAGTGTCGCCAGGTGTCTCCAGGTGTCGTAGGTGAATTCCATTAAACCTAGTCCCTGGCAGTCACCTAAAGAGGTGTAGGTGTTGTCGCCAGGTGCTGCCAGGTGTCGCCAGGTGTCGCCAGGTGCTGCCAGGTGTCGCCAGGTGTCGCCAGGTGCTGCCAGGTGTTGCCGTAGGTTGTCGCCAGGTGTTGCCAGGTGCTGCCAGGTGTCGCCAGGTGTGGCCAGGTGTCGCCAGGTGTTGCCGTAGGTGACATCGCCAGGTGCTGCCAGGTGTGGCCAGGTGCTGCCAGGTGTCGCCAGGTGTCGCCAGGTGTCGCCAGGTGCTGCCAGGTGCTGCCAGGTGCTGCCAGGTGTCGCCAGGTGCTGCCAGGTGTCGCCAGGTGTCGCCAGGTGTCGCCAGGTGCTGCCAGGTGCTGCCAGGTGTGGCCAGGTGTCGCCAGGTGTCGCCAGGTGCTGCCAGGTACTGCCAGGTGTGGCCAGGTGTGGCCAGGTGTGGCCAGGTGTCGCCAGGTGTCGCCAGGTGTCTCCAGGTGTCGTAGGTGAATTCCATTAAACCTAGTCCCTGGCAGTCACCTAAAGAGTCGCCTAAGAGGGACAGGCCCTTTATGGTGAGCTTGCCTTCATGGTTTGGGGTATTGCATATTAGAGTCAGGAGACCAACATGCAGCTTGATCACACTGGTCAGGTCACATGTGGGGTATTGCGGGCAGTTCTGGTCGCCCCCATTGCAGGGGGAATGTGGGAGCTTTGGCAATGGGGCAGAGGAGGTTCAGAACGATGCCGGGATTAGAGGGGTTTATCTACAAGGAGAGAACATAGATTGAACATGAATAATTCCAGAGCAGGAACAGGTCCGACAGCCCACAATGGCCATGCCAAAGATGATGACGTTGGACAAAGTTGGATTGTTTTCACTGGAACGATGAATGTTGAGTTTATTGTCCCGTGTACCGAGGTACAGTGAAAAGCTTTTGTTGCGTGCTAACTAGTCAGCGGAAAGACAATACATGATTACAATCGAGCCGTCCACAGTGTACAGATACAGGACAAGGGGAATAACGTTTAGTGCAAGGTAAAGCCAGCAAAGTCTGATCAAGGATAGTCCGAGAGACCGAGGTCCTGATTGAATTATAAGAGGCGTAGATAGGGTAGACAGTCTGAACCTTTTCCCCAAGTTGGAAATGCCAAAGACTAGAGGGCGCAGCTTTAAGGTGAGAGGGGCAAAGTTTAAAGGAGATGTACGGGGCAGGTTTTTTACACAGAGGGGGGTGGGTGCCTGGAACGCGCTGGCTGCCAGGGGTGGGGGTGGAGGCAGATACGATGGTGGTGTTTAAGAGGCTTTTAGACAGGCACGTGGATACGCAGGGAATGGAGGGATACGGATCACGTGCAGGCAGAGGGGATTAGTTTAACAGCATCATGGTCGGCATGGATATTGTGGGCTGAACGGCCTGTTCCTGTGCTGGACTGTTATATGTTCCATGTACTCTGATCAGCACCAGTGTTTTAAGAGGACAGATAATAATATAATTTTGTTGAGAATACACAAAGCAGAGATTTGAAGGATGTCCATGTTCCCACTGCTCTGTGGCTGTGGTCAGTGGTGGAGGTGGCGTATTGTTCACCTTGCCCACCTTGGTGGTGGAGGTGTGTAAACATGGAACACCTACCTGCCCCTGCACCCCCTCCAGGGCCACCTGCCTTCATCCAGGGACACCTGTTGTCCTTCCAGGTGGGACACAGGTTTACTTTAGTCTAGTTTAGTTCAGAGATACAGCGCTGAATCAGGCCCTTCCCCAGCGAGTCCGTGCTGACCAGCGATCCCCGCACACTCACACTATCCCACACACACCAGGGACAATTTACAATTTTTACCAAAGCCAATTAACCTACAAACCTGCACGTCTTTGGAGTGTGGCAGGAAACCGGAGCACCCGGAGAAAACCCACGCAGGTGACGGGGAGAACGTGCAAGCTCCGTACAGACAGCACCTGTGGTCAGGATGGAACCCGGGTCTCTGGCGCTGTGAGGCAGCAGCTCTACCCACTGCGGTCTAACTGTGGCCTCAGCAGCATCTTATATCACCAGTGGCATTGGTGATTGGATCTGCCCAGTGTTGATGTGTGAACCAAAGGCAACCCGACACTGCAAGGGAATCGAGACCGTACGGTGCACTACGCTGCGATACGATACACTACGGTACACTACGGTACACTACGGTACACTACGGTGCACTACGATACACTACGGTACACTACGGTGCACTACGGTGCACTACGATACACTACGGTACACTACGGTGCACTACGATACACTACGGTACACTACGGTGCACTACGATACACTACGGTACACTACGGTACACTACGGTGCACTACGATACACTACGGTACACTACGGTACACTACGGTGCACTACGATACACTACGGTACACTACGGTGCACTACGATACACTACGGTACACTACGGTGCACTACGATACACTACGGGTACACTACGGTACACTACGGTGCACTACGATACACTACGGTACACTACGGTGCACTACACTACACTACGGTACACTACGGTGCACTACGATACACTACGGTACACTACGGTGCACTACGATACACTACGGTACACTACGGTACACTACGGTGCACTACGGTACACTACGGTGCACTACGATACACTACGGTGCACTACGGTACACTACGGTACACTATGATACACTACGATACACTACGCTACACTACGGTACACTACGATACACTACGCTGCGATACGATACGTTATGCTACGATACACTACGCTATACTACGGTACACTACGATACACTACGGTACACTACGGTACACTACGCTGCGATACGATACACTACGCTATACTACGGTACACTACGATACACTACGGTACACTACGGTACACTACGCTGCGATACGATACACTACGCTACACTACGGTACACTACGGTACACTACGGTACACTACGGTACACTACGCTGCGATACGATACACTACGCTACACTACGGTACACTACGCTACACTACGGTGCACTACGATACACTACTCTACACTATGGTACACTACGCTACACTACGGTACACTACGCTACACTACGGTACACTACGCTACACTACGATACACTACGGTACACTACGGTGCACTACGATACACTACGGTACACTACGATACACTACAGTACACTACGATACACTACGCTACACTACGGTGCACTACGATACACTACGCTACACTACGGTACACTTCGGTACACTACTATACACTACGCTACACTACGGTACACTACGGTACACTACGGTACACTACGATACACTACGGTACACTACGGTACACTACGGTGCACTACGATACACTACGGTGCACTACGGTACACTACGGTACACTACGATACACTACGATACACTACGGTGTGATACGATACACTACCGTACACTATGGTGCACTACGGTACACTACGCTACACTACGCTACACTACGGTGTGATACGATACACTACGGTGCACTACGATACACTACGGTACACTACGGTACACTACGGTGCACTACGATATACTACGATACACAACGGTACACTACGGTACACTACGGTGCACTACGGTACACTACGGTACACTACGCTACACTACGGTACACTACGATATACTACGATACACAACGGTACACTACGGTACACTACGGTGCACTACGGTACACTACGGTACACTACGATACACTACGGTACACTACGGTGCACTACGGTACACTACGATACACTACGGTGCACTACGGTACACTACGGTACACTACGGTACACTACGGTGCACTACGGTACACTACGATACACTACGGTACACTACGCTACACTACGGTGCACTACGATACACTACGGTGTGATACGATACACTACGGTACACTACGGTGTGATACGATACACTACGATACACTACGCTACACTACGATACACTACGGTGTGATACGATACACTACGGTGCACTACGATACACTACGGTACACTACGGTACACTACGGTGCACTACGGTACACTACGGTACACTACGCTACACTACAGTACACTACGATACACTACGATACACTACGGTACACTACGGTGCACTACGCTGCGATACGATACGTTATGCTACGATACAATAGAACGTTATTTATCCCAGGAGGGAAATTGATCTGCCAATGGTCATAAAACACAAGATACATGAAACATGAAATTAAAGTGACGAGTGGAAAGGATTGGGGATATGCAAAGATTGGGGAGGGGGTGGAGGGGGGAGGGGTGTCAGTCTCAGTCTACCCCACAACAGTGTGATAGCCGCAGGGATGAAGGTTCTCCTGTGGTTCTGTGCTGCATCTTGGTGGAACCAGTCTGTTGCTGAAGCTGCTCCTCAGGTTGACTAGTGTGTCATGGAGGGGGTGAGCTGCATTGTCCAGGATGCTCCGCAGTTTGAGGAACATCCTCCCCCCCAAGACCAACCTCCCATGAATCCGACTCCACCCCAGGATGGAGCCGGCCTTCCTGATGAGCTTGCTGATCCTTGAAACAAAATGTGCTGGAGTCCAGGTGCAGTGTTGGGGGCATTTAGGGGGGGGGGCATTACGGTGCAGTTTGTGGGCACGTTGTCAGGGTGACGGGCTGCCCGCTCACATTCATCGATCGCCGCCGGCTGGTAGCTCTGTCACCTTGACGGTCTCACTAGGACATGTCGGTGTGGACAGAATAAATAAATAACCACCTCCCTGAGATTGGAGGAGACACTGGTTCAGCTTCCTAGCTGCTGCAAAAGTGCTGCAGAAGCATTAACTCCCTTTCCCAATAAATCATCACTTGAAGAGTCAGCCAACTCCCTGATCAATATCTTCCCTCTAAATTGTGTTCTTGCAACCTGACACTTTCTTAATTAAACTCTCAAAGTTGCCTTTATTTTTCCTTCCCTTGCAGTCTCTCTCTCTCTCTCTCTCTCTGTCTCTGTCTCTCTATCTGTCTCTCTCTCTCTCTGTCTCTCTCGCTCTGTCTCTCTCTGTCTCTCTATCTGTCTCTCTCTCTCTCTGTCTGTCTCTCTCGCTCTGTCTCTCTCTGTCTCTCTCGCTCTGTCTCTCTCTGTCTCTCTATCTGTCTCTCTCTCTCTGTCTCTCTCTCTCTGTCTCTCTCTCTGTCTCTCTCTGTCTCTCTGTCTCTCTCTCTCTCTCTCTCTATGTCTCTCTGTCTCTGTCTCTCTCTCTGTCTCTCTGTCTCTGTCTCTGTCTCTGTCTCTCTCTCTGTCTCTCTGTCTCTCTGTCTCTCTCTGTCTCTCTGTCTGTCTGTCTGTCTGTCTCTCTCTCTGTCTCTCTATCTATCTGTCTCTCTCTCTGTCTCTCTGTCTCTCTGTCTTTCTGTCTGTCTCTCTCTCTCTCTTACAATACTGGCATACACTTCCCCCAATTAACCTGAGCTCGCTGTAGGACCCTGCCGTCTGTAAATGCCACTCGATCCACACAGAGAGGTCCCGGCCCACTTCACAAACCCTATAACGTCACATAACAACATCACAAGGGCGGCACGGTGGTGCAGCGGGTAGAGCTGCTGCCTCACAGCGCCAGAGACCCGGGTTCCATCCCGACTACAGGCGCTGTCTGTACGGAGTTTGTACGTTCTCCCCGTGACCTGCGTGGGTTTTCTCCAGGTGCTCCAGTTTCCTCCCACACTCCAAACACGTGCAGGTTTGTAGATTAATTGGCTTCTGTAACTTGTAAATTGCCCCCAGTGTGTGTGGGATAGTGTTAATGTGCGGGGATCACTGGTTGGCACGGACTGAGTGGGCCGAAGGGCCTGTGTCCGTGCTGTATCTCAAGGAAATACAAGGACAGCAGAAAGGAATCACCAATTCTTTCTGTGAAGACAGACTGTCCCCAGTTGGATATCACTGCAGGATGAATTACTGACACAAGGAACTGCTGGTGCTGGCACCTTGGGCAAAACATAAAGTGCTGGAGGAACTCAGCGGGTCAGGCAGCATCTGTAGAGGACATGGACAGGGTTGAAAACCTTCTTCTGACCGATTGTGAAAAATTGTCCCGCCCTCAAATATCATCTGTCCATTCCCTCCACAGATGCTGCCTGACCCGCTGAGTTACTCCAGCACTCTGTGAAACGTCACCTATCCATGTTCTCCACAGATGCTGCCTGACCCGCTGAGTTACTCCAGCACTCTGTGAAACGTCACCTATCCATGTTCTCCACAGATGCTGCCTGACCCGCTGAGTTACTCCAGCACTCTGTGAAACGTCACCTATCCATGTTCTCCACAGATGCTGCCTGACCCGCTGAGTTACTCCAGCACTCTGTGTCCGGTTCAGAGGTGGAACAAATACTTATTGTAAAGTGTGATTATATTTCAAAATTGCCACCACAGAATGGTGTTTGCCGTCTTCCGAAGATGATATTTGATGAGAAGAAGTTTGAACAGAACTCTCTGCCTCATGGAGCTGTCCTCCCACTGGTGTGGACAGTGTTGGGGGGGGGGGTAGTGGAGGGAGGGGGGTCAGGAGGGGACGAGGTGGGGAGAATAATGGAGGGTGTGGGTGAGGGTCAGGATGAGGAAGGGTGGGTTGGGGTGGAGTAGTTGGGGGTGGAAGTGGAGATGTGGGCGGGGGAGGGGGCGGGGAGGAGAGGGGGAGGGGGTGGAGAGGGGGTGGGGATGGGTGGGTTGTGGGATGATAGAGGAAGATGGAGGTGAGGCAAATGGGACTGGGCTCCATGTACGATGGTGGGGAGTGTGGGCTGCGTGATGGACTGGGCTCCACACTGTTCAGAAGGTGTTCCTCTGGACGCCTGGATTTCCAGTAAGTCGACAGGTCCCAGAGCAGCTAGCCACGTCTCACAGGAAGGGAATGGACAGGGAAGGCAACATCCCGGTTTCAGGGACTTCCTCAGGATGAGCGTGTTGGCCGTGACTGACTTTGACGCAATGCCGGTGGAGGTGTGAGTGAAAGCTGAAGTCCGCTGGCACAACCTACATCCTGGGGACGACACTTTGACCTTCCTGCCTGCTTCATCTGCAAGTTGAATCGGTAATAAGGGAGCCAAGCGCAATGCAAGCAGTTATGTCAGGAGACAAGAGGACAAAAACATGATGTACTGCTGAGGGCAGGCACAGAGTGCTGGAGTAACTCAGCGGGTCAGGCAGCATCTGTGGACAACATGGATAGGTGACGTTTCACAGAGTGCTGGAGTAACTCAGCGGGTCAGGCAGCATCTGTGGAGAACATGGATAGGTGACGTTTCACAGAGTGCTGGAGTAACTCAGCGGGTCAGGCAGCATCTGTGGACAACATGGATAGGTGACGTTTCACAGAGTGCTGGAGTAACTCAGCGGGTCAGGCAGCATCTGTGGAGAGAAGGAATGGGTGACTTTTCGGGTCGAGACCCTTCTTCAGATGTAATACTGAGGCTCTATAAGGTGCATTTGGAGGATTGTCAACAGTTTTAGGCTCTATACCTGAGGATGTGTTGGCTCGGGAGAGGGACCAGGGAGAGGTTTACAAGAATGATCCCAGGAATCATTCCTATTTAATTTAAATGCCACTGCTACACGGGTGCGTTTAAACTAAATAGTGGGGGGGGGGGAGACAAATTGGAAATACAAGGGTGGAGTTAAAGGGAAAGAGACTATAGGGAAAGTTAAGAAAGACGGCAGAATTAACGGGGCAGAAAGCTGACAAAGGGATAGGAGAGTATGGACAAGTGTAATAGGGATCGATGTGAAAGTGGGAGCTGAGTAATGGATTAAAAGTATTGTATATGAATGCACAAAGTATAAGAAGTGAAGTAGATGAGCTTGAGGCTCAGTTACAGGTTGGTAGATATGACATTGTGGGGATTACTGAGACGTGGCTGCAGGAGGATCGGGCCTGGGAACTGAATATTCAGGGCTATACATCCTATAGAAAGGACAGGCAGGTGGGCAGAGGAGAGGGGGTAGCTCTGCTGGTGAGGGATGGAATTCAGTCCCTTGCGAGGGAAGACATACTGACTGACGAGGTGGAGTCACTGTGGATTGAGTTGAGGGATTGTAAAGGCAAGAAGACACTAATTGTTGTTATTTACAGACCCCCAAATAGTAGCCCGGATGTAGGGTGTAAGTTGCAGCAGGATTTAAAACTAGCATGTAACACAGGTAATGCCACTGTGGTGATGGGGGATTTCAATATGCAGGTAGACTGGGAAAATCAGGTTGGTTCAGGACCCCAAGAAAGAGAGTTGGTAGAATGCCTCCGAGATGGATTCTTAGAGCAGCTTGTGTGTTGTGTAATGAACCAGATTTAATAAGGGAACTCGAGACAAAGGAACCACTAGGAGGTAGTGACCATAATATGATGTTTTAATCTGCAATTTGAGAGGGAGAAGGTTAAATCAGAAGTGTCAGTGTTGCAGTTGAACAAAGGGGACTATGGAGGCAGGAGATGGTGTTGGATAGACTGATGGGACTGTAGGCAGATAAATCCCCAGGGTCTGATGGTCTGCATCCCACGGTACTTAAGGAAGTGGCTCTAGAAATCGTGCACGCATTGGTGATCATTTTCCAACGTTCGATAGATTCAGGATCAGTTCCTGTGGATTGGAGGGTAGCTAATGCTATCCCACATTTCAAGAAAGGAGCGAGAGAGAAAACGGGGAATTATAGACCAGTTAGCCTGACCGATGGTGGGAAAGATGCTGGAGTCAATTATTAAACAAGTAATAACGGCACATTTGGATAACAGTAACAGGATTGGTCCAAGTCAGCATGGATTTATGAAGGGGAAATCCTGCTTGACTAATCTTCTGGAATTTTTTGAAGATGTAACAAATAAAATGGATGAAGGGGTGCCAGTGGATGTAGTGTACCTGGGCTTTTAGAAAGCATTTGATAAGGTCCCACACAGGAAATTAGTGGGTAAAATTAGAGCACATAGTATTGGGGGTAGAGTACTGACATGGACAGAGTATTGGTTGGCAGACAGGAAGCCAAGAGTAGGAATAATGGGTCCCTGTCAAAATGGCAGGCGGTGACTAGTGGGGTGCTGTAAGGCTCGGTGCTGGGACCGCAACTAATTACAATATATATTAATGATTTAGATGAAGGGATTAAAAGTAACACATCAAATTTGCAGATGACACAAAGCTGGGTGGCAGTGTGAACTGCGAAGAGGATGTTAGGAGGTTGCAAGGTGACCTGGATAGGTTGAGTGAGTGGGCAGATGCGTGGCAGATGCAGTATAATATAATAAATGTGAGGTTGTCCACTTTGGCGGCAAAAACAAGGGGGCAGATTATCTCAATGGGGTTAGGTTAGGTAAGGGGGAGGTGCATGAGACCTTGGTGTCCTTGTACACCGGTCACTGAAAGTTGGCTTACAGGTACAGCAGGCCGTGAAGAAAGCTAATGGAATGTTGGCCTTCATAACAAGAGGATTTCAGTACAGGAGTAAAAAGGTTCTTCTGCAGTTGTATAGGGCGCTGGTGAGACCACATCTGGAGTATTGTGTACAGTTTTGGTCTCCTAATTTGAGGAAGAACATCCTTGTGATTGAGGCAGTGCAGCGTAGGTTCACGAGATTGATCCCTGGGATGGCGAGACTGTCATATGAGGAAAGATTGTAAAGACTGGGCTTATATTCACTGGAGTTTAGAAGGATGAGAGATCTTATAGAAAATATAAAATTATAAAAGGACTGGACAAGCTCGATGCAGGAAAAATGTTCCCAATGTTGGGCGAGTCCAGAACCAGGGGCCACAGTCTTAGAATAAAGGGGAGGCCATTTAAAACTGAAATGAGCAAAAACTCTTTCACCCAGACAGTTGTGAATTTGTGGAATTCCCTGCCACAGAGGGCAGTGGAGGCCAAATCACTGGATGGATTTAAAAGAGAGTTAGATAGAGCTCTAGGGGCCAGTGGAATCAAGGGGTTTGGGGAGAAGGCAGGCACGGGTTACTTATTGTGGATAGTCAGCCATGATCACAATGAATGGTGGTGCTGGCTCGAAGGGCCAAATGACCTCCTCCTGCACCTATTTTCTATGTCTATGTCCAATGAGTGGGTTAACATATGACGAGCGTTTGACGGCACTGGGCCTGTACTCGCTGAAATTTAGAAGGATGAGGGGAAACCTTATTGAAACTTACAGAATAGTGAAAGGCCTGGATAGAGTGGATGTGGATAGGATGTTTCCACTAGTGGGAGAGTCTAGGACTAGAGGTCACAGCCTCAGAATTAAAGGACGTTCTTTTAGGAAGGAGATGAGGAGGAATTTCTTTAGTCAGAGGGTGGTGAATCTGTGGAATTCATTGCTGTGGAGGCCGTCAGTGGATATTTTTAAGGCAGAGATACATAGATAGTTGATTAGTGCGGGTGTCAGGGGTTATGGGGAGAAGGCGGGAGAATGGGGTTAGGAGGGAGAGATAGATTGGCCATGATTGAATGGCGGAGTAGACTTGATGGGCCGAATGGCTTAATTCTGGCCCAATAACTTGTGACTGTCTGCTGCTGCCCCGTTACAGGTCTGGAGGTTCCCCCTCCCCCCTCCCCCCTCTCACAAGCGGAGAGAATGTCACTACATGTGCCGCCAGGGCTGTTTATCACAGGCTCGCATTTCACAGAGGGTTATTTTTACATCAAAATCAAACCATCTGTGTTATTTAAATAACTCATTGCTGCAATTATACGGAGGCCTGGTGAGCCACATCTGGAACATGTGGAGCGGTCTGCTCTCCAGCGGCAGTTGTCCGTGCAAGTGCTGACCACATTGTGTCCTGGGCTTCAGGGTCAGGGTCTGTGGAGACCTGAAGCAGATTTCTTCTCTATCTCAACCCAATAAGTCATCCATTCCTTCTCTCCAGAGATGCTGCCTGTCCCGCTGAGTTACTCCAGCATCTTGTGTTTGGCTCTATCCCTTTCAGGTGTATAAAACCATGAGAGGAATAGATCGGGTAGACGCACAGAGTCTCTTGCCCAGAGTAGGGGAATCAAGGACCAGAGGACATGGGTTCAAGGTGAGGGGGGAAAGATTTAATAGGAATCTGAGTGGCAACCTTTTCACACAGAGGGTGGTGGGTGTATGGAACGAGCTGCTGGAGGAGGCAGTTGAGGCTGGGACTATTGCAACGTTTAAGAAACTGTTGGACAGGTACATGGATAGGACAGGTTTGGAGGGATATGGACCAAACGTGGGCAGGTGGGACTAGTGTAGGTGGGACATGTTGGCCAGTGTGGGCAGGTTGGGCCGAAGGGCCTGTTTCCGTGCTGTATCACTCTATGACTATGACTCTAGGCGAGGCAGAGGTTCACTTGTACCCCCAACCTCTTCTACTGTATCCGCTGTTCCAGGTGTGGACTCCCATGTATCGGCCTGAAACGTCGCCTATTTCCTTTGCTCCATAGATGCTGCCGCACCCGCTGAGTTTCTCCAGCATTTTTGTCCACCTTGTAAATCCAAGTTTGCAAGTGAAAGCCCGCGTCACAACAGTGTGACCCTGACTGTAGCCACCACTGTTCATCCAGTAGTCCGAACATCAAACTGGGTCTGGTCTGGGCTAACGAGGCTGATGTGACGTTGACCTCTTGGTCTTTGGCCTTTGATGGTGACCCTAGGTCAGGATTGAATTAGGCAGCTCTGACCTTCCCCTGGCTTGGACACAGTTCCATTCTCATAATTAACGTGCACAAGACTGGCAGAAATATAGTTTGATTTGTGAAGATTCTGGGAACCTTTGTCGAGTGGAGCAGGGGTAGAGCTGCTGCCTCATGGAGCCAGAGACCCGGGTTCCAAGCTGACGAGGTCTGCTGCAATCATGAGGGGGTGGAGGCAGGGTAAGTCAGGCTCAAACACTGCACAACACCTATCACAGCAGGATTGGGCCTGCTTATTATGGTCTGGTTAGTATTATTGATCATTATTGATTCTATAATGATGACTATGTATATATTAGGGAGTTCTTGCATTTCCAGCCCTGTGAGAATGTCATGGCTCCGTTACTGGTACAAGTGACACATAAACAGTCTTGACGCTGATTATTGGTGATAACCACATTATATTATCTGATACCATCTGAGCATTGTCACACTGCGGTCTGGAATCTTGCAGGGCACTAATTAGCGGTGAAATGTCTGAAGATATGACAGGGACTGTAGAGATGCAAGATGTTGATGCAAGGCTGTTGGATTCAAGTGTCCATGCAGACAAAGCAGGTAGACACAGGGCAGCTTGGAGAAATAGGTGAAGGAGGAGGCCATTCGGCCCTTCCAGCCAGCACGGCCATTCAATATGATCATGGTTGATCATCCACAATCAGTATCCTGTTCCTGCTTTTTCCCCATATCCCTTGATTCCATTAACCCTAAAGCTAAATCTCTCTTGCCCAAAGTCTGCTCCCTGCTGAATGATGATACAAGATGCAGAGAAGGATGTTGCCGGGACTCGAGGGTCTGTGCTACAGGGAGAGGCTGAGACTCTATTCCTTGGGGCGCAGGAGGATGAGGGGAGATCTTATGGAGGTGTACAAAATCATGAGAGGAATAGATCGGGTAGATGCACAGAGTCTCTTGCCCAGAGTAGGGGAATCGAGGACCAGAGGACATAGGTTTAAGGGGAGGGGGAAAATGTTTAATAGGAACCTGAGGGGTAACTTTTTCACACAAAGGGTGGTGGGTGTATGGAACGAGCTGCCGGAGGAGGTAGTTGAGGCTGGGACTATCCCAATATTTAAGAAACATTTGGACAGGTACATGGATAGGATAGGTTTGGAGGGTTATAGGCCAAATGCAGGCAGGTGGGACTAGTGTAGATGGGACATGTTGGCCGGTGTGGGCAAGTTGGGCCGAAGGGCCTTTTCCATACTGCTTGACTCTATGCACATGTGATAAGGAACTGCAGATGCTGGTTCACCAAAAATAGACAGAGTGCTGGAGTAACTCAACGGGTCAGGCAGCATCTGTGCAGAACATGGATAGGTGATGTTTTGGGTCACGACCTTCCTTCAGACTGATTGTAGAATTATCCAGATGTCATGAATGTCCAGAGAGCGGTCCTGAACTACTATCTACCTCATCGGTGACCCTCGGACTATCTTTGATCGGACTTTACTGACTTTACCTTGCACTAAACGTTATTCCCTTATCCTGTATCTGTACACTGTGGACGGCTCAATTGTAATCATGTATTGTCTTTCCACTGACCGGTTAGCACGCAACAAAAGCTTTTCACTGTACCTCGGTACACGGGACAATAAACTGAACTCAAAACAAACAGAGGTGGTGCAGCGGGTAGAGCTGCTGCCTCACAGCGCCAGAGACCCGGGTTCCATCCTGACTACGGGTGCTGTCTGTACGGAGTTTGTACGTTCTCCCCGTGACCTGCGTGGGTTTTCTCCGAGATCCACACTCCAAAGACATGCAGGTTTGTAAGTTAATTGGCCCTAGTGTGTGTAGGATAGTGTTAGTGTGTGGGGATCGCTGGTCGGCACGGACTCGTGGGCTGAAGGGCCAGTTTCAGCGCTGTATCGCTAAACTAAACTAAAAATAAAGTTAGCTAAAGATGTTGCCGGATCCACTAAGTTACTCCAGCATTCTCTTTCCTTGTTTTCACTGAATGAGATCAGGTCTGATCTACGATGCGATACAAAACGATACAATAAAACTTTATCCGTCCTCGGAGAGAGATTGTTCTGCCGACAGTCACAACACACAAGGAAAACCTGAAATTAAAACTGAAAACATAAACTAAAAGGGACAAGCGACTGTGGTCTGGCCACCGTGTGCACGGCACAGCACGGCTCCTTCACCGGAACGAAGAAACGAACGAACGAAGCAGCAAACGCAGACTTATCCCCCGGCCAGAGGGATCTAAACTACAGTGCTCCCCCCCCCCCCCCCCACACTGGTCCCCCTACACCCGGCCCTCCATTGTCTTCCCGTCCCCCTCATGCTCATCGACCACTGATTGCACTTCCCCGCTTTCGAGGCTCACACACTGTCGAGGCTCCCACACGTTGAGGCACACACACGTCGAGGCTCACACACACACATCGAGGCTCCCCCACACACGTCGAGGCTCACACACGTCGAGGCTCCTCCACTGTCGAGGCCCACACACGTCGAGGCTCACACACGTCGAGGCTCACACACGTCGAGGCTCACACACACACGTCGAGGCTCCCCCACACACGTCGAGGCTCCCACACACACGTCGAGGCACACACACGTCGAGGCTCACACACGTCGAGGCTCACACACGTCGAGGCTCCTCCACTGTCGAGGCACACACACGTCGAGGCTCACACACGTCGAGGCTCACACACGTCGAGGCTCACACACACACGTCGAGGCTCACACACACACGTCGAGGCTCACACATGTCGAGGCTCCCCCACACACGTCGAGGCTCCCCCACTGTCGAGGCTCACACACGCCGAGGCTCACACACGTCGAGGCTCCTCCACTGTCGAGGCTCCCACACGTCGAGGCTCCCCCACAGTCGAGGCTCCCCCACACACGTCGAGGCTCCCCCACACATGTCGAGGCTCCCCCACAGTCGAGGCTCCCACACGTCGAGGCTCCCCCACAGTCGAGGCTCCCACACATCGAGGCTCCCCCACAGTCGAGGCTCCCACACGCCGAGGCTCACACACGCTGAGGCTCACACACGTCGAGGCTCACACAGGTCGAGGCTCACACACGTCGAGGCTCACACACGTCGAGGCTCACACACGTCGAGGCTCTATCACTGTCGAGGCTCACACACGTCGAGGCTCCCCCACTGTCGAGGCTCACACACACACGTCGAGGCTCACACACACACGTCGAGGCTCCCCCACTGTCGAGGCTCACACACACATGTCGAGGCTCACACACACACGTCGAGGCTCACACACACACGTCGAGGCTCACACACGTCGAGTCTCACACACGTCAAGGCCCACACACGTCGAGGCTCCTCCACTGTCGAGGCTCACACACGTCGAGGCTCACACATGTCGAGGCTCCCCCACTGTCGAGGCTCACACACGCCGAGGCTCACACAGGTCGAGGCTCACACACGTCGAGGCTCACACACGTCGAGGCTCACACACGTTGAGGCTCCCCCACACGTCGAGGCTCCCCCACTGTCGAGGCTCACACACGTCGAGGCTCACACACGGCGAGGCTCACACACACGTCGAGGCTCCCCCACTGTCGAGGCTCACACACACATGTCGAGGCTCCCACACACACGTCGAGGCTCACGCACACACGTCGAGGCTCACACACGTCGAGGCTCACACACGTCGAGGCTCACACACACACGTCGAGGCTCACACACGTCGAGGCTCACACACGTCGAGGCTCCTACACACACGCGTCGAGGCTCACACACGTTGAGGCTCACACACACACGTCGAGGCTCCCACACACACGTCGAGGCTCAAACACACGCGTCGAGGCTCACACACGTCGAGGCCCACACACGTCGAGGCTCACACACACACGTCGAGGCTCACACACGTCGAGGCCCACACACGTCGAGGCTCACACACATCGAGGCTCACACACGTCGAGGCTCCTACACACGTCGAGGCTCCCCCACTGTCGAGGCTCACACACGTCGAGGCTCCCCCCACTGTCGAGGCTCACACAGGTCGAGGCTCCCCCACTGTCGAGGCTCACACACACACGTCGAGGCTCCCACACACACGTCGGGGCTCACACACGTCGAGGCTCACACACGTCGAGGCTCACACACGTTGAGGCTCACACACACACGTCGAGGCCCACACACGTCGAGGCTCACACACACACGTCGAGGCTCACACACGTCGAGGCTCACACACGTCGAGGCTCACACACACACGTCGAGGCTCACACACGTCGAGGCCCACACACGTCGAGGCTCACACACACACGTCGAGGCTCACACACACACGTCGAGGCTCCTACACACGTCGAGGCTCACACACACACGTCGAGGCTCCCACACACACGTCGAGGCTCACACACGTCGAGGCTCACACACGTCGAGGCTCCTACACACGTCGAGGCTCACACACACGCGTCGAGGCTCACACACGTCGAGGCCCACACACGTCGAGGCTCACACACGTCGAGGCTCACACACGTCGAGGCTCCTACACACATCGAGGCTCCCCCACTGTCGAGGCTCACACACGTCGAGGCTCACACACGTTGAGGCTCACACACACACGTCGAGGCCCACACACGTTGAGGCTCACACACACACGTCGAGGCTCACACACGTCGGGGCTCACACACGTCGAGGCTCACACACGTCGAGGCTCACACACACATGTCGAGGCTCACACACGTCGAGGCCCACACACGTCGAGGCTCACACACACACGTCGAGGCTCACACACACACGTCGAGGCTCCTACACACGTCGAGGCTCACACACACACGTCGAGGCTCCCACACACACGTCGAGGCTCACACACGTCGAGGCTCACACACGTCGAGGCTCCTACACACTTCGAGGCTCCCCCACTGTCGAGGCTCACACACGTCGAGGCTCACACACGTTGAGGCTCACACACACACGTCGAGGCCCACACACGTCGAGGCTCACACACACACGTCGAGGCTCACACACGTCGGGGCTCACACACGTCGAGGCTCACACACGTCGAGGCTCACACACACATGTCGAGGCTCACACACGTCGAGGCCCACACACGTCGAGGCTCACACACACACGTCGAGGCTCACACACACACGTCGAGGCTCCTACACACGTCGAGGCTCACACACACACGTCGAGGCTCCCACACACACGTCGAGGCTCACACACGTCGAGGCTCACACACGTCGAGGCTCCTACACACGTCGAGGCTCACACACACGCGTCGAGGCTCACACACGTCGAGGCCCACACACGTCGAGGCTCACACACGTCGAGGCTCACACACGTCGAGGCTCCTACACACGTCGAGGCTCCTCCACTGTCGAGGCTCACACACGTCTAGGCTCACACATGTCGAGGCTCCCCCACTGTCGAGGCTCACACACGCCGAGGCTCACACACGTCGAGGCTCACACACGTCGAGGCTCACACACGTCGAGGCTCACACACGTCGAGGCTCCCCCACACGTCGAGGCTCCCCCACTGTCGAGGCTCACACACGTCGAGGCTCACACACGGCGAGGCTCACACACACGTCGAGGCTGCCCCACTGTCGAGGCTCACACACACATGTCGAGGCTCCCACACACACGTCGAGGCTCACACACACACGTCGAGGCTCACACACGTCGAGGCTCACACACGTCGAGGCTCACACACACACGTCGAGGCTCACACATGTCGAGGCTCACACACGTCGAGGCTCCTACACACGTCGAGGCTCACACACACGCGTCGAGGCTCACACACGTTGAGGCCCACACACGTCGAGGCTCCCACACACACGTCGAGGCTCACACACACACGTCGAGGCTCCCCCACTGTCGAGGCTCACACACACATGTCGAGGCTCCCACGCACACGTCGAGGCTCACGCACACACGTCGAGGCTCACACACGTCGAGGCTCACACACGTCGAGGCTCCTACACACGTCGAGGCTCACACACACGCGTCGAGGCTCACACACGTCGAGGCCCACACACGTCGAGGCTCCCACACACACGTCGAGGCTCACACACACACGTCGAGGCTCCCCCACTGTCGAGGCTCACACACACATGTCGAGGCTCCCACACACACGTCGAGGCTCACGCACACACGTCGAGGCTCACACACGTCGAGGCTCACACACGTCGAGGCTCACACACGTCGAGGCTCACACACACACGTCGAGGCTCACACACGTCGAGGCTCACACACGTCGAGGCTCCTACACACACGCGTCGAGGCTCACACACGTTGAGGCTCACACACACACGTCGAGGCTCCCACACACACGTCGAGGCTCAAACACAAGCGTCGAGGCTCACACACGTCGAGGCCCACACACGTTGAGGCTCACACACACACGTCGAGGCTCACACACGTCGAGGCCCACACACGTCGAGGCTCACACACATCGAGGCTCACACACGTCGAGGCTCCTACACACGTCGAGGCTCCCCCACTGTCGAGGCTCACACACGTCGAGGCTCCCCCCACTGTCGAGGCTCACACAGGTCGAGGCTCCCCCACTGTCGAGGCTCACACACACACGTCGAGGCTCCCACACACACATCGGGGCTCACACACGTCGAGGCTCACACACGTCGAGGCTCACACACGTTGAGGCTCACACACACACGTCGAGGCCCACACACGTCGAGGCTCACACACACACGTCGAGGCTCAAACACGTCGAGGCTCACACACACACGTCGAGGCTCACACACGTCGAGGCCCACACACGTCGAGGCTCACACACACACGTCGAGGCTCACACACACACGTCGAGGCTCCTACACATGTCGAGGCTCACACACACACGTCGAGGCTCCCACACACACGTCGAGGCTCACACACGTCGAAGCTCACACACGTCGAGGCTCCTACACACGTCGAGGCTCACACACATGCGTCGAGGCTCACACACGTCGAGGCCCACACACGTCGAGGCTCACACACGTCGAGGCTCACACACGTCGAGGCTCCTACACACGTCGAGGCTCCCCCACTGTCGAGGCTCACACACGTCGAGGCTCACACACGTTGAGGCTCACACACACACACGTCGAGGCCCACACACGTCGAGGCTCACACACACACGTCGAGGCTCACACACGTCGGGGCTCACACACGTCGAGGCTCACACACGTCGAGGCTCACACACACATGTCGAGGCTCACACACGTCGAGGCCCACACACGTCGAGGCTCACACACACACGTCGAGGCTCACACACACACGTCGAGGCTCCTACACACGTCGAGGCTCACACACACACGTCGAGGTTCCCACACACACGTCGAGGCTCACACACGTCGAGGCTCACACACGTCGAGGCTCCTACACACGTCGAGGCTCACACACACGCGTCGAGGCTCACACACGTCGAGGCCCACACACGTCGAGGCTCACACACGTCGAGGCTCACACACGTCGAGGCTCCTACACACGTCGAGGCTCCCCCACTGTCGAGGCTCACACACGTCGAGGCTCCCCCACTGTCGAGGCTCACACAGGTCGAGGCTCCCCCACTGTCGAGGCTCACACACACACGTCGAGGCTCCCACACACACGTCGGGGCTCACACACATCGAGGCTCACACACGTCGAGGCTCACACATGTCGAGGATCCTCCACTGTCGAGGCCCACACACGTCGAGGCTCACACATGTCGAGGCTCCCCCACACACGTCGAGGCTCC